>APFE031309678.1:1983-41099 GCA_000404065.3 Pinus taeda
GGAACTCATTTGGATCAAAGGAGCGAAGGCATCCCCAAACTTGCGTTGGACATAAGGTAGACCTTAAACACACTTGTTTGCCATTATTTATAAAAGCACATTTAGAGAAAGATAGTGTCTGGTTGGTTTGCTTGTCATTAGGTCTTCTTTAGATTCTAGGAAGGTCTATCTTGTCCACAAGATCGACCCATTCCACGTGACAGTTGTGTACCTGGATGACCTGACGGTGTTTTCCAAATCTGATGAAGAGCACATGTACCATCCAAAAACTATCTTTCAAAAGTGCAGAAAATATGGCCTGTCATTGAATCTGAAAGAGAGCTTGTTCTCCATGGAGGAAGGAAAACTACTCAGGCACATTATCTCAAAATATGCCATTCATATTGACCTAGCACGTGTACAAGCGAGTCAGCAAATCGATCTGCCCCGAAATAAGAAAGAGATTCAATCTTTCAACGGTAAAATGAATTTTCTATGCCGCTTTATACCTAATCTTGCTGAGCACCTAAGAGAGATTACAAACATGCTTAAGAAGGACAACCAAGTGAAATGGACGAAGGAGGTTGTAAAATCTTTCAATTTAGTCAAATTGGCTATTTCTTCAGCTCTAGTTCTAGTCAGCCCAGACTACACTCAGGATTTCATATTGTTTTCATTTGCTTCGGTGCATACTATGGCAGCTGTGTTATTGCAGAAAAGAGATGATCACGAAAGACCCATTGCATTCTTCAGCAGAGTTATAAGAGATGCAGCCTTAAAATACAACATCATTGAGAAACAAGCCCTTGCACTTATGAAAGCATGGAAAGATTTTTGGGTATGTATTCTACATTCTCATATTTTGGCCTATGTTCCTAATGCTGTTGTCAAAGATGTTTTAGTGCAGACCAATCCGGAAGGAAGACGAGGCAAGTGGATTGCAGCGTTGTTGGAATATGATGTGGAAATAAAGCCCACAAAGCTTGTTAAAGGACAGGGATTGGCAAAGTTAATGGCCAAGTCAAACTTGCACGCATTAGACATAAATTTGATCACTGCTATGTCCGATGAGAATGACGAAGGATCATCAATTCAGGTATTTGAAATGTTTGCTCTTTCTCCGTGGTATTCAGATATCATATATGTGCTTAAAAATTTGTCACCACCGCCCGGAATGATTAGAAACAAAGCAAGAACACTCAAATTGAAGGCTGCCAAGTTTTGCATTCTAAATTCTGCACTTTATTGGAAATATCCCAGTGGTGTTCTGTTAAATTGTTTGGTGGAAAAAGAAGCAAAGAAGGTCATGGAGGATTTCCACGAAGGAGACTGTGGTGGTCACCTTTTTTGGAAATCAACAGCAAATAAAGTCCTAAGAGTGGGATACTATTGGCCGACATTGTTTGCTGATGTATATTAGATGGTCAAGAGCTATCATAAGTGTTAGATTTTCGAAGGAAGGTAGAAGTTACAGACTTTTCCACTTAAGCCCATTAAGGTGAGTGCCCCTTTTTAGTAATGGGGGTTGGATTTCATTGGTGAAATTCATCTCACTTCTTTCGGTCAGCATAGGTGGATCCTCACAACAACAGATTATTTCACGAAATGGATCGAAGGAATTCCCACCAAACAAGCTACCGATGTGGTAACTATTTCACTCCTTGAAAATAGCATCTTGTCTTGCTTTGGTTGCCCAAATAAGTTAATCACTGATAATGCAACAACTTTCAAATAAAAAAGGATGTTAGAGTTTTGTCATAAATATCACATCATTTTGCGTCACTCAACAGCCTATCATCTGCAAGGCAATGGATTGGTGGAGTCTTCTAATAAATCGTTGGTCAACATCATCAAGAAGCTGCCGAAAATAAACAAGAAGAGTTGGCATAAGAGGTTGGTCAATGCACTTTGGGCAAATTGGGTCAGTCAGAAGAAATACATTGGTACGTCACCTTTTGAGCCTGTTTATGGAGTTGATACAGTGTTTCCTACCTCTCTCGCAGCCCCGATAGTCAAACTTCTTCAGGAGGCCGACAGTGAAGACGATCCTATGCAGAGAAGGTTGAATCAAATGGTCCACTTGCAGCAAACTAGAGAATAAGTCTTCCAGAACACATCCAAGTTGTAGGAGAAGACTAAGAAAATTTATGACAGAAAAGAAAAGGCGGACAAATTTCAGTTGGATGATGTGGTGCTAAAGTGGGATGCAAGGAATGAGGAAAAAGGCAAGCACGGTAAGTTCAAGAATCTCTGGAAAGGTCCCTTCAAGATTGCAACATATCGGGGTCAGAATGCCTTTATTCTGAAGGAAATGAACGGGGAAGATTGTCCAGGAGGGCCGATCAATGGTCGGCTGCTCAAGCAGTACCATTTTTGAGTTGTTGACGTTGCTTCCACTGTCACTGTAAATACCATTTTATTTCAGTTTGGTTAGATTTTGTCAAGTTAGTCTTCAAGTCATTTCAATATCAAATTTGAGTCAATTTTTTGGTCATTTTAGTTTCATAAATGAGTCAGAGTCTTGTGTTTTTTGTCGAAATAATGACTCCATAGCCCAACGGACGAAGGCATTATCTAGCTCTTCTAGAGATCTACTATTCTTGGCATGTCCAAGGAGCTACCATCCCCCATTGGAGCCAATGTTAGAGTTGGTCATGTCAGTCCTCCATCAGAGATCAAAACTCTTTTTACATTTCATTTTTAGGTGTCTCGCTCCATTCACCCAGCTGCATTCCGCTAGGGGCATGCTGTAATCTGATGGAAAGGTCTTGTCATTCATTTCCCCTCATGACTAGCACCTGTTGGCTTAGGTCTTTTGTCAATGTTCACTAAAGTCCATGACAGTCAATGTTCGATCTTTTAATGGATGAGAGTCATTTTCAGTCATTAGGTCTAGGGATTAGTCAATTTGGTCTTCAACCATGTCCAATAAAGCCATGCAGGCCAGAGGAGACCCTTACAAAGTTATGATTTAAAGATTTTCATCGTCATGTTGACAGATTACGACTGTTCTTCAAAACTATGTTTTGAAGAAAAGTCAAACAGTGTGTCATTTGTGATAATCTTCAAAAAAAATTCCAGTCGATCTCTTCAGGCACAGTCTTGGTTTCCTTGGCCAAATTCCATGTCATGCAACCCCTGCAAAAAGTGCCAAAAATTTCATCATTTTAGCTAAAAATTCAAAGGGAAAAGTGAAATACAGAGTTGCATTAAATCAGGGAAAAAGTGCCAAAACAAAACATTAGTTTTCTACAACATGTTTAATGGATTTTTGTATGCAACGCTATACAATTAGAACCACTGAAGTCTAAAGACCTAATAAGCTACATAAATAAAATCACATGAACATTGTTTGTCGATAATTATGAAAATTTATGGTTTGGAACCCGATAAGCATTAGAGTCGCATGGTCTAGTGACAAGTTATGAACCTTAGTGGTTAATTATTTCTAGTATTAGTTGTTAGCATAGGTTATAATAGGCTCTAATCATACATTACCTGTTCTTGCATATCTAAGTCTTACGATCCCAGATTTTATAACTAAATGTTGGAATTAGAATACATATAATTCCACCAACATGACTTCAATTTTGTAGAAAGGAAACTAATTTTATTTATAAAGGTTTTCACTATTCTTACATGTTCCATGCTGCAACTTTATTTATACACTATTACTACACTTCACCTGGGCTTTGTACCAAAACCTAGCCTATGAAACACCAAATTTCATTCGATCCACCAAATTTCCATCTGGGCACTTTTTGGAAAATCAAAATTTATGTTCCCTCGACCCACTTCATCACTCAACTTCTTAATCATTTTCTATCTGTCATTAACCTTAACACCAATGGCACTGCATAACTTAACATCAATTGCAACAAACATTTCCAATAATTAATTATTTTGTGATACTCTAACATTATATGGAAATTACAAGAGGATGAGGATCCTCCATGGGCACTCTGAGATTTGGATCAATTTCCCTCCTTCATTAGCCAAATTCTATTTTTAAGACTATGAATTTAGAGGATAAATGCATATTGGAAATGTAGAAGGTGACATGTTGGGTATTTCCCTTCCCCCTTGGAGTGATAGTATTCTTGTGGAATGTTAGGGGTATCTATATCGCAAAAACTAAGGAACTATTAGAAGATATTCCAAATGTTCAAGGATTTTGTTTGTTTATAGGATGATATTATGTTTGGTTTCATGCCCATAATAAAGCTATGCTTTATTTATTAAGGTTTCTAGTACATATTTTGGTGTGGCTATGAATTTTCACACTCACATACTAAGAGTACTATTATTTATCATTTATAATAATAATTGTTTAATGAGTAGCAATGATGATGTAATTTTCTCAAAAAACCTAACTTTTTGGAATGCGTGTCATTTTCTTTAAGAAATTTGTAGTAATAAACCAATTTTTTTTTAAATGTTTAACATAATTAACAATTAGTAAAGATTAACTAAGGTTCAAATATAGCTATATACTACTATAAACATTGGGCTAGATATCAATGCCATCCAAGACAACACCTAGTACTATCATCCTCATTCTCATCATGTTTTCCATCATCATCATTGTCATTTACAACTATGTATGTGGGTGGTCTTGACTATTTTTTCATTTTCTCACTTGTCTCCTCGCTCTCATTACTCCCAAGCATAGAGATACAAAGGACAAGGAAAAATTAATTTACCTAAAAAATCAAATAACAAGAAGATACTATAGCAGTAATGTGCCATAAATTAGTGAGTTGTAATTCTTCCTACATTCAAATCCATTTCTCCTTCTACCTTTCAATGCTTTATTATCAACCACTTAAGGTTTGGTTTTGAGGGAGATATGCATATTATTACATAATGAAATGGAAAATCTAATGTTTGTTTTTTTGGATGATGATTTGGATGTATGGTTTGGTCAATTGTAAGAATATTACATAATCACCTTTGTTTCTTCTTTTTTGGGGGGTTATGATTTCTCCAGAAAAAAATGCAAGATCTATCAAACATGTTGTCAATAAAATATATTGAAATTGAATTGAATAACAATGGGAAAAAATAAATATTAAAAATCTAATTTCTTCATCATTTCCTTAAGTCAACTATGTATATATTGGACCTGTACATTCCATGATGGGCAAGAATATAAAAACTAGTAGATAGAGGCAAGAAAATAAACAATGACTCATACTTCTTCTTTCATTGCTACCAAGATTTTTTGTTAAATACTTGTTTTATTTAGGTATCTCTATCACCCAACTCTTAATAATTAATGATGCACCTACTTTCTTACGAGATAAATTCTCTCCTATAAATGCAACTACAATTTCCTTACTCATAAAATATATAGAAGCCTCATTTTCATATTTGATGCTTCATGATAATCGTCTTTTACTTGCACTTTTGTTCATGTATTCAATGATCCCTACTCATTCCTATAATA
Source organism: Pinus taeda (assembly GCA_000404065.3). Lineage (NCBI taxonomy): Eukaryota > Viridiplantae > Streptophyta > Pinopsida > Pinales > Pinaceae > Pinus > Pinus taeda. Next base: position 7,412 of record APFE031309678.1, read on the forward strand.
TAACCTCAGAAAAATGGTTATTTGATACCTTTTATGAATAACTATCTAGGCATTTTTACCTAGGTTTCCTTTCATATCTTCCTTGCTAGTATATTCGATCATTAAGATTATTTTGATGACATTTTTGAGAATCATTACTCCTACACTTGTCATGAGAACTTTTATGTGACTAATGGCACTAAGTGATAATACTAGTTTTTTATCAAATTTATACTCTGAGGAATCATGAGCCTTGGAGGAAAGAAGGTAAATCTGGATAGTAGTTTCTAGTTTCTTATTATTGAAACAAAAAATGTAGAGAAATCAAAATAATTATGAATAAACCCTAAATGCCCTTCCTATAGCTCATCCACCTCTTCTCAAAATTGATTATTAATATAAATATAAGATTCTTGTATTTTCTATGATAATCCTCATCATGAAGTGACCAAAATAGGATGTTAATTTTTTCCATTCAAAAAATCAAATCTTCGAAAAAATTCTTTATATTTTCATTACTTAATGTAACCAATATATCCTTCTCAATTATGAAAATTAATATTATTATTTTAGTACTGTTATATTTTTTATATAGACTTATGAATTTACTTATTTCATAGATATGGTAAGAGTTATTTGAAATATAATGGAATACATAATAATTATCAAGGATTTTTATTCAATATCGGTGTGTATTGATGCCCTTCAATAAATACTATCACTTAACCCTATATGTCATTCTCATAGCTTATCCTTATCTATAGTGGTTGTTTACTCATGCACATGTAGGATGATTATATTTGATATCAAAATCATCATTATTATGTGGTGAAAATAAGATGTTGATTAATTTAATTTGGAAAAAAAAACTTCAAAAAAAACATATATTTTAATTATCTAATTCAGCCAATACCTTTTTCTCAACAATCCCACTTGGGGTAGATCACTTGGAATCCCAAGAAAATATAAATAAATATGATGAAATGTCTTCATGTTAATCTCTCGAAGTTCCCAAGCCACGTGTTATTTATGTGAGATAGCTTCAGTGCACCTAAGGGTTATTTTTAATCAACCTCATGTCATGTAAGTATAAGACTGATCCAATTGTTTATTCCTTTCAAATAGTGACATAGGTATACATAATGTTCTCAACTATTCAAAATAATATTATTGTTTTATCACTATTATAGTTATTAATGAACTCATGATTTGACTTATATGATAGACAAATTTAAAAATGATAAAATACATAATAAAGATTCTTAATTCAATGTTGGTTTGTACAAGATTTAAGTATTTGATCATCGATTCATGCCCATTGAAACCACTAATTTCTAATTCCATTTCTAGAGATCATTCTTTTCTTCCTGGGATGGTTGATTAATATTAATATTAAAATGGTCTATTTTCTATAATAATCTTGTTGATTAACATTAATATTAATATTTTCTATTTTCTATAATAATCTTTGTGAAGAAATGGCTAAAAAAAATGTTAATTTTCTCCATTCCAACAATCAACTATTATAAAGAATTCATTTTTTTATATTATTTGATTCAAAAATATATACATTCTTAGTGTTGTTATTTTACTACGATTATAATTTATATATAAACTATTGACTTACTCCATAGATATTATGGAATCAATTTGAAATATAATTGAATAGGTAATAATTTTTTAAAGGCTTTTACATCATAATTCAACATTGGTGTGAGTAAAGATAAAGTATTTAATATTTATTTCATACATTATTCACCATTAAGTCAACATTGGTGTGTAAAGATAAAGTATTTGATATTTATTTCATACATTATTCACCATTAACACTTAACTCTAGATTTCATTTTCAAGTTTATTTTTATTTAATGTTTTAAAAATGAAAGGATCAAAAGAAGATTCTTGTACTTGCTATGATTATATTTTATAAAAAAATTCCTTACATTTTGGTTTTCAAAAATTAAAGCATATAAAATATTTCTTTATATTCCCATTCCAAAGAGTAAATATTATAAAAACATTTGTATTTCCCTTACTTAAATTACTCAAGTAATATACCTTTCTCGATTCTTATATTTAAGAATTATTATTAATATTATTATAGTTTATGTACATAATCATGATTTTATTTATTCCATTCATACTATAGGAGTGGTTTGGAGTGGTTCAAACGATGATGAATACATAATAATTACCAAATAGGTTTTGATTCTTGGTTTAACATTTGTGGTTATCAATTATATTTTTGAATAATTAATGTGTATTCTTATATATGAGCGAAAATGTTTTAAAATTCATAAGAAAATATTTTAAAATATATTGATTTTTTTTGGGTAAGTTAATAGAGAATCTTCATATTAAGATATAAATATAGAATGCAAATATCGCAATTGATTCACCTGATTGGAAATCAAACCAATTGCAAAAAAATGTTTTAATCACATATTTAACTAGGCATGTCATAAGGTTTATCTATCTTCGATATCTCTTATATAGTCCAACAAAATTACCTTCTTTACCACTGATAGTTATCAGTCTGTTTAGCCTATTGACTACAAATTTTTGATCTACAAACTCGAATTTAACAAAATAGCTACCATACTGCTTTTAAAACCATAAAGGAAAACTAAACAAAAGAGCAGCCAATGCCATGATCAACTAACAGTATTTTCTTTGTAGTAGTGCCTAGACCTTGCTCAGTCGTAATGGTTTCTCCCTCGCTTAGCTTTGCTGATGATGCCCTTTCTGCACCTAGAGTTGTCTGTTGACAGTCACATGCAGCTCTGACCTCCCAAACCCAATATTTTCTCAAACTAACCAGATCACCTTGCTCTTCACCCAACATGATGTCCAAATTATAGATGTACTTCAGGTATATTAGCAACATTTTATTCATATACCCAATATTATCATTTTTCATACACTATATTCTTCCTAACCTTTGAGATCCTCCTCAATAACTCTTAGTCTCTAGTCTATTTCCTTCAATTGGACTTGTGACTTTGTTTGTCTCCTGGTTCACTCCTCTATTGCCTCCACTTGTGGCTTTCCAACTAGATCTTTAATGTGCTAAGCTGTCTCGAAGGTCTTATGGTACATTTTCTTCCGAGTTCTGGTATTCTCTACGTCGATGATTCAGTCTACTTCCTCCTCAATTTCATCATCCGGGGCAACCCTGCACTGTATCCTAACCTCCTTATCCCAAGTTTCCACTATCCCCTTCCCTTTCTGTGGGACACTCATGTGATAATTGATCGCAAACAACCTTGCTCCATCCTCCATTCGAGTGCTTTTGCTAGCCTCAAAACCCTGGGCATCCACACGAGGTCTTTGCCTTGGCCTACCTCTAGCACTACAACCCTTGTCCATTACACTCCTTAGAACCTTAATTTCCTATGCTAAAATTCCTAACTCACCCTCAATGTTACACCACTTTCCATCTCCTAGCCTTATCTCTACAATTCCTACTTCCTGTCATTACCTACAGTTTAAAGTAAATATCCAAGACATTATCAACGTCACCGATTTTTAAGTGTATTCCTTTTCTAATTTTGGTAACTTCGTCATGCCAGTAGAGTTGTAGAACAAACATGTGATCTTGTGGGCATCCTCCTTCTCATTCACCCCTTGAATCGGTTTGTATAGAGTCATAATCGCCATCACCTTGCTCTAGTATGCCACCCCTCGGGATATCGTACTTCTCCACTCCACTTGGAGCCTTCTCCAATTAATGAGGCAATCTGAAGGATGGTTTATTAAAGGGGAAATCCCCTCTCTCCCATCATTAATTGTCACTTCTTTCATATATGGTGAACATGTACCCCTTCTCATTTCCTAACTAGTCACTAGCTATCTTTCCGTAATGAGGGTTATTCATTTTCCTCACCAGGTGGGTCATTTTCCTCATTTGAGCCCATCCATTCTCTATCAAATCACCTTCTTGATGTGGAGTAATATCTCTCCACCAGCCTTTGGTATTCCTCCTTTAATTGACACTCAAACATTTCCTCCCATCCCATGTTAGTTGTTGATTGGTTTCTCTCGACCCCTGCATTTTCTATCCCACCCACCAACACATTTTCTAAGATACGTAATAAGGTGAACTCCATAGATTTCAGTACCTCTACATGTTTATGAATGTGTTGGATTAATTGGGTGAGGTGCCAATTATTCATTACACAGAGTCCCCTTCAACTATCACATTCATCATTCCTTCACGGATCATCATTTCCAGCCCATGCTCTACGACCTAGAATTTTGTTGCATCGTTTGAGGCTTGTCCCATTTTTATGAAGTATAATCTACACATTTTACCTTTCCAGTCTTGAATGACTCCCTCAACCCCTGCCTTGCACAGATTACTTTTCGACACCACATCAAAATTTAGTTTTGAGAAACCACCAAGGGGAGTCAGTGACACAGTGCAGCCAAGTTGGATATGGCATTTACTGGATCGGTGGATTGGATCATTCATTTATTCCATATCAAAAAAATTCAAAATTGTCACTTCTTAGGGGAATGGTTGTTCCTTTGAGGATTGAGTGGCTCTGCAAATAATTTCTTCCTAAGATTACGTCTTATTTCCTCCACCAAGTCTTTGACAGGAAGCTTATTACCACAGAATATGTGTTGATTTTCCTCCTTCTAGATTGCCTAGAGGATGAACCCTAGAACTAAATTCCAAGTCATATTCACTACTTCATTTTTGGTATAATGCACCCACCATTTTTTTTTTATGTATTTTATCCCTATTTTTTTCTATTTGGCAAAATATAAAGGTCAGGTCTCCATATAGTTTAGGTGTTAAGTATATGATTTAGATTTTCCTCTATGCTTTTGTAGACACAACACCAAGAGGCACCTGTATATCCTCTCTTTCTAAGATTGTCCCACATTAAAAACTTCCTATGGAAAATCAACCACATAAAATTTCTAATTTTAGAATAGTGTGGAGCCACCCATACTTTTCTCCATGACAAGTCCTTGAAATCACTATGTCCCATACTGATATATGTGTTGGCTTCCTTAAGGATGAATTCCCCTCCTTCCCCCCCACCTAAGCTGGTACTGATCAACATTAAACACAGTTTGTCTTTGGCTCAGTTCCTCCATTATGTTCTGATTAGCTAAGTCATTTCAGCCTGGCTGTCGAAAGATGTTCAAATTCCATCATCTTCATTTGTTATTCTCCAATCCCTGTTCCTAGAATTGTTGGACTTATATATAACCCTTGTTGTTTTTGCTCTATTGGAAGGGATGTAATTCCTCTCTGCTTAACTTTGGTTGCTGCTACCAAGGATTGTCCAAGAAAAAGGATTATTTTCCATTTCTTATTTCCCAAAAATAACGTTGTTGTATGATTCCTTTATTATTCCATGCCAAATTCCAAATATCTAACTATTGGAATTAACTCGAGCGCCTGGCTAGGTATTTTATCTAGTAGTTAGGAGCATATTTTGATTTCCACAAATTCCGTGTCAACACCCTTTTAACTATCTCCACCAAAAATTTTCGGCATTTTCTTTGTTCGTTATATCTAGATCTTGAGTACAAAGGCCTCCTGCCTCTTTCAGTTTACGTTTAGTATTGCAAGGCACTGAGGCCTAGTTGTGTTTTTTCTCTGTCCTTGCCACAAAAGGTTCCTTTGAACTTCTCTAATCTTTTGGAGCACTCCCTTAGGAGTAGGAAGGATAGATAACATGTAACCTAGGATATCTTGAATCACCACCTTTGTTAGGACTAGTCGACCAGCCAAGCTCAAGGCTCTTACCATCCATCGTTTAACCCTGTCCTCAAGGTCTGAAATAAGTTTCTCCCAATTGGAATTCTTCCAAGATGGCACCATTAGAGGAACCCCTAGGTACTTTGATGGGAGGGATTTTCTTTGGGATCCTAATATTGTAGTTAAATTCCTTTAAATAGTAATATGAGTATTAAAGAAAAAAATCATGGACTTCCACTGATTGATCTCCATACCTAAATCCTAAGTAAAGGTATCCAGGATGCATTTGAATGAACAAGGCTCCTTTACCATGGGAATGCCATGCAGCATGGCATCATCAATCAATTATTGGTTTGTTGTTTCTTGACCTTCCTCATGCAACTTGAGGCCTTTTATATCTCCTTCTCTACTTTCCATGATGATTTCCCTCCCTAGGCCTTCTATCATTATGATAAACGAAAAGGGAGACATGGATTCCCCTTAAGGTATTCCTCTAGATGGAAAGAATAGTCTTTTTGGGCCTCCATTAACCAAGATTGAAAAACTGGGGGATGAGACCAGAGCCATAATATAGCTAAACCATCGCTTATAAAAAACCAATGCCTATAATATTGCTTTCATATGATACCAACTAATATTTTCATACGCCTTTGATAAATCTAGTTGAATAATCATATCTGTCTTTTTTTGGGTCTTCAATGAGTGAGCTATCTCATGCACAAAAATCACATTATCCAAAATCTATCTCCCCTCAACAAAACTATATTGTTATACTTAGATCAAGAATGGAAGAATAATTTTAGAATAGTTGACAAATCTTGTGAATCTAGTACTACCTCATGAATTTCTTATTTAAATACATCCCAAAATGCTTTAAAGAAATCAATAGTAAATTCATCTAGCTCAGGAGATTTTCCATTAGGCATTTCATTCAAAGCCTAGGCCACTTCTTCCATGGAGACTGAATTATTCAAATTCTTATTGTGTTCCTCTCTGATCAAACTTGAGATATGCCTAACAATTCTTTGGATATTCTCTTGTCTATCCACTTGATTCTCTTCTGCTATTTTTGGATATGCTAAAGAGTGATTTTCTCAATATCCTAATGTGCTTCATAAGTGTACCCCCTCTCATCCTTAATTTTGAGAATTCGATTGTAATTTCTATGTTCAACCGTTGAGCGGTGAAACAACTTCTTGTGCTTCTCACCCTCTCTGTTGCATAACACTCGAGACATCTTTCTCCACATAATTTCCTCTTGTCTGCACCAGTGTTCCCATTGTTTCAATAGTTCCATCTCCTAATTTCTACTTCCATCTGAGTAGCCTTACGTGATGGTCTTCTATTTTAATGTTTCCATCTTCTATTCCAATTCCATTTTTTCTTGGAAGATGTTACCAATTACTAACTTATCCCATTGCTTTAATTTGAATTTGGTATATTTTAACCTTTCTTATAATATTTACATCTTAGAGCCCGTAACTGGGATTTGCTCACCCCATCATCTTTTAATATTCTCTATAAATCGAGTTTGATCCAACCAAAAGGCCTCAAATTTGAAAGGTCTCTTTTTGGGAGTACCTAATATTGCAATCATTAATACCACACGTTAGTGATATGACCCTCGATAGGGAGGATATTTTCTTCCACATCTATCACTTGCATCAATAGGTCCTTTGAAATTAAAGACCTATCAAGCCCAGACACAACTTGATGCTACCCCCTGTGCTTATTACTCCATGTAAAGAAACCATTGCAGTTTCCACATCAATAAGATTGACCAGTTCATTGAATTCCTTAAAGGCTCGAATGTCTCTGTCTATGCCTACTTGACCCCCCTTTTTCTCCGATAGAGAGGTAATCTTATTGATGTTCCCTCCTAACACCCAATGGAGGTGGGTATTCCTAGTGCTTATCTCTCTTAAATCGTGAAGGAGTTTTATATTCTCCTTTATTCTTTGAGGACCATACACGTTCGTAATAACTAGTGATCTTGGAGACCCTAGAACTTGCATTTCCAACAATAAATAGGACCTCGTCGCTTCTGCATCAAGTAAGATCAAGGTTTTGGGGTTCCAACAAATCACTAGTCCCCTTGCATATCCATGTGTTGCGACCTCCATTATCTGAAACCTCCTACCCAATTTCCTACTTAATTCCTTAATATTTTATGTTGATCACTTTGTTTCGTGCAAAAAAATAAGATTTGGTTGTTCCATTTTAATCTTTTTTTTAAGCAATCTTTGTTTCCTAGGGTCTTTTATGGCTCTTATATTCCATGTTAAAAATTTCATTATTTAACTATGTTGAAGGGGTTGTGAGCTTAATTCTCTCATCTTACCTGAATTAATTACCATGGCTCCCAACTCCTAGAGGGAAACACTATTAGACTTCCTTCCTCTTTTCTGATAGTCTTTTCATGGCACCAAAACCATCTAAGATCCCGATGCCTTCACTCCCATCTCGACTATCTCTTGATGTGATCTTTTCAAACCTCTTATTTTCATTTCTTCTCTCATTAGGTATAGGTACTGGATCCTATCCATTTTCTCAGTTGGGATGGCCTCCATTCCCTAGTTTCTCACTTGTTCCACCATATTTTGGAGGTCAATTCCTTTCCTTTCAATTATTTCCTTTGAATTTTGGATCCTCTATTCCTACCTAGCTCGGACTCATCTCTGCATCTCCCTCAAAATTCTTCAATAGATCTAATATATCCTCTTATTTCCCAATGTCTTTTGTTGGCTACAGTGGTTCTTCCTCTTTACGTTCTTCTTGTTCCTCATTTTCCTCTTCTTCCACCCATTAGTTTCTGGGCTCTCTTCTGATAATACTTTAAATCTATTTCTCTGTGTTTTTCTCCCTCCCTAATTCCGCTATTGTTGTCTTTGGTTTTCCCTTCCCCATAGGTTAGGTCTTACAAACCGATCTCCTTTCCTTTTGATTCTTTTTCTTACTCTTCTACTTTGTTCAGAGGGCATTCACGTATTAGGTGGCCATGTTCATGGCATATTTTGCATTTGAACATGATATTCTCATAGTCCACAAATTTTAACCATATTTCATCCTTGAATCCTAGTTTGATTTCTTCAAGTAAGGGTCCAGAGACATCCATTTCCACGTATTCTTTTTTGTATGATGTGTATCTTCCTTGTAGTGTTCCCTCTAATATTTTAATAAAATTCCCTAATGTATCTCATATTACTTTTAGGATTAAAGGTTATTGATAATCCCGAGGTAGGGAGTACAAGCTAACCCAAACTAGGACTCTGGTAAAGGTCTCCTTCTCAGGGGTAAAATTTTCCATCCATGGTCACGTGTATAATCCGACTAATACAAAAAATTAGGGATTGCCATAAAATATTCGGTCTCTATCCTACATATTAGAAAATACCATTGTAAAAAATCCTTTGGACCTGAGATGAAGCTATATCTCACCTCTTGGCTTCTAGTGATATTTAATCCACTCACACAAGGCTTTTTTTGTGGGCCAAAGGCCCATATACTTGCATATGACAAAATATGATTTCATGTGATCCCTAAAGCCCTGGGTCTCGGGATCAATGATTAGTGTCATTAGGATTACTATTGTTTTGGGATTACACAACCCTACAAGTCCTTTTGACATTTCTTGTTGTTGCTGGTTTACTTGATTTCTTGGGATACCTCTATCATCACCATTTTTCTAGTTGATCCTGCCTACTCCAACTGTTCCTTGGGAATTCCCTGACACCCCTTCTACTGGAACCCTGAATCTTGGATTGAATCCCTTCCCCTTATCCGTTACCACATTTCGATAGGAGGGATCCCAACTCCCTCCTTATACAATATATTATATTGGATTATATATTATTAAATTAATTAATTAATTATATTTAACAACTAACTATATATATAAATATGCATAGTTTAATTAATAAATGAAATAGTATTTTAATCAAAATTTGATACTACAATTTTGAGTAAAATAGTGGTTTTTTTATACTTAAATGCACTTTTGAATGAACACAATAAATAGATTCAACACTATAAAAAATGCTTAAAATACTAATTTTACAAATTAAACAACTTAAATTTATGATTCTTAAAAATCTCTACCATATTTTAGACCAAATTAACTTTAAAAAAAATCCAAAAAAATCGTTTTATCTATTAATTATACTACACACATAAATATATAAACATCACTAACATTTTCAAAAAAAACCAATCAACTAAAATATCTTAATTAACCATATATTAATATCTATATAACATGTGTGGAAACAAACCAATCAAATAAATAATCTTAATTAACGATATAATAATAATTTACACTTTTCTTTAACCAAAAAAAATAATATAAATTAAATATATATATATATTATATGAATAGCAATAGAAAAAACACTAAAAAGCAAAACTGAATCTCAAAAACATATAACATGTCCCACAAAAATGGAAAAAGAGGGCATTCAAACAAACATATTCATCCCACAAATTTAAAAGGAAGACGATATATGGTTCAGTCAATAATATAGTAAGATTCTAAATTTTTCCAATTAACACTATAATAATATTTTACACTTTTCTTCATTTTATGAGAATAACACAAAAATATGTATTTGTGAGTGGGTATAGGAAAGTCTAGAAAGGGAGAGATTACAGAAAAACCCTAAATCGAAGGTTAAAGGAATATGAGTGATATGTCGAAGGATTTTCTATGAGCCATTAATATGATAATATTTAATACTTTTCTAATCAACCATATGATAATATTTAACACTTTACATTTAACATTAAAAAATATATTAATTAATAAATAAAATGTTTTTTTAACATAAAAATTTATTATTTTGTTTAAGATTCTGTAAATTTTTAAAAAATCATAATTTTAGGTGCTTTAATATATAAAGGTTAATGTTTTAATGTTTTCTTTAGGGTTTTGAATTTATTTATATATTTAAAAATATATTTTAAACAATAATAAATCACCAATTCTACAAAAATTTACTTGAGTTGAGTCAAAAAAATCATTTATCTGTAAGTTAAGTTAAGACGTAATAAGATTAAGAAAATCTAGAAAAAAAAGATTTATTTTATTTCTATTTCAATCTTGATATAATTTATTATTTATATATATTATATTTTAATCAATGAATTTTTCTTCAACATTATAATTTTTAATATTATTTTTAATTATAATTTGACCATTTTATTTGAACCATTTGAATTATCTCTACATTGTTTTGTGTATTTAATCTCTTGTCTCGATGAGACTCTCCATATTGATCTTGACGATGAACTAAACTTGTCTCGATGAGATTCTCCATATTTATCTTGACGATGAACTAAACTAGATGGTTCAAAACACACAAACTCTAAAATTATAATGTAATTTGTATTGAAAAAATTTGAATATACAATTTATGAATCACAACAGCCTGAATTCAGAAGAAAGATTTCCAAAAAATAAAAAATAGGATCAAAAGTTAAAAGAATTTGAATAGAGAATTGGATAGCTTTATTATAACAAACACTATAGTGGATAAATAAAATGTTGAAGTTCATAGTCATAAGAAATTGATATATATATATATGATGAAAAAGAAAAAGAATTGGTTTATATAATGTACCTATACATTTTCCTGATAAACATGTTAAATTTATATATGCAATCACTTAAAATTGAGATCCCCCATACCAAACTAGAGTGTAAGTCGAATACTCTCTACATAAAACTTATGTTCATGAAAAGAGATTCAAGGATATGCTCACATATGCTTCCCATTTGTAAATATGTTATCAATAACATAGTAGCATATGTGTTTAACAAAAACACAAAAGCATAGATTCTAATGGTAAGGAAGTAATATTGAGCCTTCATCCCTAATTTTGTTTTCCTTTAGATATACGAAGTGCGTATAGCCATTATCATGTATAAATCCCTTTTTAGACAATGAATCAACTACATAATTAGACTCCCTGAAGATGTGCTGAAAGGTAATAGGATGAAAGGACTACTTTAGGAAATTGATGTGAGATATCTAGCCACTAAGGTTTGGAGGGGAAAATATGTATTGGTCGAAGCCCCTTTAATGAGGGACTTGGAGTCTCCATATACATGAATAGTATCTATAGACAATCTCCTAGAGAACCATAGAAGTCCCCAAAGTGCCAGTATCTATTCCTGCATGTTTATACCTACACCTCCATTCCATGATATCTTATATTGTGACATGTGATATATCCTAAGCCATATGCCACAACCGCATATACCTCTCTAAGTCGTTCCATCAAAATAACCTTCAGGATAAAGAATGTCAGGTGGGATGAGTCAGATTGATAGATCCTTATCCCTCTATATGTTGTTACTCTGAGTATCCATACACCTCCTGATGTTGAAATTTATTTTTTGAATATAAATCATGAAGTCCTCAAATATATAACCATTACTAGCATGCCAGATGCCCCAGAAAGTGAATTGTGGGATGGCGTGATATTTACCCCCACGCTCGATCCACCAAACTGGGCATTGTTCTATGGACTATAAACTTCTAAAAGGGATGTTGAGTTGAAGTAGTATGCTTCTCCAAACCTGTAATGTCATGGGACACTCTAATAAAATATGTACATTTGTCTCTATCGATTCCATGTATAGTGGGCATCTACTAGGCCCATGTATACCTCTCTTTCGAAGGTTTTCACAAGTTAGAGTTTTGTTGTGACAAACCAACCAAGTGTAAAGAATAATCTTAATTGGAACATTCAGGTCCTAAATCTTATGGAACTAGACAGGATGAATAAAAGAGAAAAGTGTGCACATAATGTACCTATAGGAGTCTGATGCCTCCACCAAGTTACACCATAACTTCCCTCCCCATGTGATATAATATCCCTCCTTAATTCTACAAAGCCCGAGAGTTTTAAATACCTATATGCAGTTATTCCATTATTCTGCATAGTGACCGAGAAGACCAATATCTTCATCCATTTCTCCAAACATCAAATTTTCTTCTACATCATCGTATGACATGTTCTAGGAAGAATTAACATCTATATTATAATCTAACCATGGCATCCTTTGTGTGGGGGTTTCCACCATCAACACCTTGTATATTATCAATACCAATAATGATGTGGTTTCCTTTGCCAAATGACCATGTAATTTGTTTGAGAAATAAACCTTTTACCTTATTGAAGTTAACCATATATAAGAAAGAGATTTATCCCAATGTGCCCTTCTCTAATCCATTAATCAAATTTCTTATTTTGTAGATATTTTGTGGATATTATATCTTGCAGATACCCTCTTGGGATAATACGTGCCATATTGATTTGATAAATTAGTGGCCATCCAAAAATCTGTATTTCCAATATTCCCCATCCACCAAATTCTTTTGGAATAATGATCTTCTCCCATTTGATAAGGTGGTATTTATTTCTTATTTCCGAACCCACCTAGATGAAATGTGCCATGAAACTTTTGATCTTAGAAATAATTGTTGAGGGACGAATATAGAGATATATGTTCCCATTGCACTGAGATCTGTTGGAGTATTGCTTGTGCCAGACTGTATCCTCCACCTAGAGAAAGTAATCGATGGGACCAACAATAGAGTTTATGGTGAAATCTGTCCAAAACCTATTGTCATTTAACAAGCCTATAATTATTTGGCTTGAAAGAAAAGGCAGGGTAGGTAAAGCCTTCACATAAGGGATATGAGTGAAAATTAAATATATCTACAATACTTTTTATCTCCTCCTAATCACCATATGAGTACATGATTAAAGAGTTGTCTTCATTAACCATCATTCCCGAGGCCTCTCTGAATCTCTTGATAATATAATGTAGTGACAACAATTGTTGTCTAGAAACCATCCCAAACATAACGATGTCATCTAAAAATAAACTATGGGTTATATCAATATGGTTTCCCATACAGATACCACAAAAGAGGCCCGAGGTGTGAGCAACATTAATTTTTTTATTCAGTCCATCCATAACCAAAATAAAAAGTAATGGCAAGAGTGAACATCCCTGCTGCAACCCTATCTTTGCTTTGAAAAATTTAGAAGGATATCCATTTACTAGAACAACATACTATACATATGAGACATAAGCCATAATCCACTCTACAATTTGGATCATCAAACCAATTTTCATCAAAATGAGGCACAAGAGAGACGAGTCTACATAATCTTATGCTTTCTTCAAGTCCACCTTCATGACTAAAGCCTCCATTTCTTTTTGTGTGAATGGAATGTATGGTTTCTTGTGTATTGGCCACTACATCATGAACCAATCTATTATGGAGGAATCCAAATTTCTCCCAAGAAATATGTGCCGAGAGGGTAATATTCATGTGCTCCACAATGATATTAGAGATTAGTTTATAGGAAATGCTACAAATTCAAATAGGTATGAAGTTCGAGAAGGAAGATGTGACAGTAACCCTCAGGATCAGTGCAATAAAAGTGGAATTTATGGAGACAGATATTATACCATAGATCCTAGATTCTCCAACAATATTAATAAGGTTCATTCCCATTAAATCAAAGAAATGGAGGAAAGAATACACTATCCAACTATCCAGGCCTAGAAACTTATCTTTAGAAAATGATTTCATTACCCAAAGAAATTCTTCTATATTAATCGATTTATGCAATGCTTTATTTTTCTTCTCATTAAAAATGAGATGGTAGTCCATCGTAGCCCAAATTTGGTCTAAAATATCAATGCCCAACTGATCCTGGTAGAAGGACTCAAAAAATTGTACTGCTTCATTTTGTATCTCCTCAGTCGAGTATACCCTCTCCCCATTTCTAGTCTCTTTATGCCATTGAGTATTAATATTTTTTCTGTGATTAACATATTTATGAAAGAATTGGGTGTTTCTATCCCCCTCATAGAGCCACAAAGCTCTTCTTTTCAAGTTCCAAGTCGTTTCTTCTATTTGGCAAATGTGCTTCTTTCTGTGTTCCAATTCCTTTAGCCTCTCCCACATGAAGACGGTAGGAACTCGTCAATCAATGTACTCGCGAAGTCTGGAAACCTCTTTTATAATATCAATAAGTTTTGGAGAAAGCGATTTTTTCTTATTTCTTTCCCAAATTTTGACATAGATCTTGAGATAGTGTAATTTCTTAGAGACATATGCCATCAGGGATATATCCATCTCCCTCATCATTGAGAGCCAAGAAATTTTTACCAGTTCATTAAATTCCACATCCTCCATCCATATTCTGTTAAATTTGATTGGAATACCCAATTGAATATGCTCTAAACACCATTATAGAACTATGGTAAGATGATTGATATAAAAGTCCTATCAACCCAAGATCTCCAACTAAACAAAATTTCAATTAAGTTCTTGTGAACTAAGAATTGGTCCAATTTCTTCCTGATATGGACCTCCACCAATCTTCCATTATGCCATGTATGTGTGAGAGGGTTGGGTTGGATGTCCACCAGGTGATTTGAATCAAATAGGATATGCAATCAGTTGTCCATAGGATCCCTTCTGCAACGTGTCAGTGAGCATTCCTCCCTAGATAATGTGGCATTGAAATCCCCTACCATAATGAGGGATCCAATATTAAGAATATCACAGGCCTCCATATCATCAAAAAATGTATCCCTGGCCTTATATTGTGCATATAGGTTTAGGAAATGTATTTTATTAGAGACTCCATGTATATGACCATTCAAAAAAATTCAAGCAAAAAACTTATATGCACATAGTGGGGCCCATCTGCAGTCGCAGAGCATGGCAGTGCTCCATGATTGTCCACATGAGTCTAAAACTACCATACACCAATCCAAAAAAATAGAACGAAAATATAAAATGACTTTTTCAAACAGAACAATAGTTTCCTATAACATAAATATGAAAGGTAAAATCAACCAAATCCCTACATATTAAGAGAAAGAAAATTCATCTAGATGTCCTAGAAATGGGTGCATTAGCTCCAAGCACCTGCGAGTTATATGAAGTGATAATGGGAATAACCTGCAGATCGAAACAGTCCATAAAATGTATAGACCTTTTTGACGAACTATGTTTATAGTATCGGGACCCCTTACCCCCTCAATGTCTAAGAATGATGTTGTGGGCCAATTTGGAACAGATAACTAGAGGGGATACATGATCTAGACCTTTGTGAATGGTAAGAGCTTCTAGATCCAGATTCCATGGTAGGGTTAATAATAAAATAATCAATGTCACTCTCAACCAAATTATGAGGGGAATGATAAGGGTTGGTCAAGATTGCAGGGTATTGAAGGGAATAAATATGATATGGTGAGAGAGAGTAAACAACTTGAGGAGGGTCATGTCATGGTGAGGTCGAAGGGGGGAACACACACATAAAAGGATAGTAAGGTATATACGTGGAAGGTATCATTAGAGGAGACCTAGAAGGCAAAGGTGACACCCATGAAGGGGGAGGGATCATAGTATGGGGAATATGAGAAACCCTCTTCTAAATTTTCATTACCCTTACCCACCTTGGGGGATGACATAGGCGGTGGTGAGAGGTGGGTAGAAGTGGAAAGTGAATGAATTGAAAAATCATTATTGATATGATATTTCTTAGTAGAAAATTCAGTACTTGAAGTCAGATTTTGAATAGCTTTTTTTCCATTAGTGTGGCCTTCTCTATAGCCTCCGCATTGATGACCAGCAACACCTTGAATATGTCTACAAGGACATCTCCCCATGAGATGACCTGTGTGAAGGCATATGAGGCATCTGAATGGAATGCCCCAGTAGTCCAAGCATTGTCTGTGACGAAGTTTCCCCCAATGCGAATCGATAAGTTCTGGAAGCCCTCCCTCTTACTCCATGCACCTAGATAGTCTGGGTCAATAAATAAATGAACCAATAGTGTCCCCAATCTCCATCAGGATTAGCTGAGTCCATAGTTCCAATGGTAATCCCAGACATTTTACCCAAACAATATTATTCTTTGGCGTGTCTCAAAGTGGATTAAATCCCACATACCATCTATGGAGTTGCAAGAAACTTCCCCCTCACATCGAAGGAATTTTCATGATGTGCTCCAAGTCATCCTTATGTAAAAAATGGAATCTATACTAATATTTCATGAGATGAATCCCTTTAGGAGAATATCCTAAGATGCGAGCCCACTGTGATCTGTCCCAATCCTGCATGTTTGGTTGAGGAATATCGGAGAATTCCTAGTGCCCAACAAGAGCTCTATTAGCTTGATGGGGCCTGACCTAGGTTTGTATTTAATTAGCCAAACAAATCCCTACACTACTGGCCCTTTCAGCAAAACCCCATGAAGCGCAAACTAAGGTCTCACCCAAAGCGGTATGGGGGGATGCTGGAACCAAGTTTCTGCACCCATGAGATGTCTAAGGGGTCGATTTATTCCAACTATCAATGGATCTGTGCAGGTCACTTCATGCGCTACCTTGATCTATGAGGCCCTCGCGATCTATTATAATCGCCTTCACGTAGCCCTAACTAGGGGTTGGGTGCTTCCACGCTGCTAAGGCAATGATCTGTGCTATTTCCCCAAGTTATGGATCATACTTATCTTCTTATAATTGTTAGATAACTTCACGTAAACAGATACTTTATCTTATATTCACTTAATAGACACAATCATATATGTTCACGCAGCAGATAAACAACAAAAACTGAATTTATACCCAATACATTCAAGGAAGAAAATAGTAAATAAATACACAGGAATAGTATAAAACTTCTCTTTATTAATGTTTCAATTGGTTACAGACTCAACCTGCCCTGTGCTCTCAGTTGCAGGGGTCCGCACACTCAGCTGTGGACTACTGGGCCTCTGCGCACTCAGCTGCATAGCCTTCTCCTACTCTACGACCCAACAACTCGACTCTACACTTAGACAAGACTTAATTCTTCTTCTTCTATTCCATCATTAGATCCCCCCCACTTACAACTTAGGGCCTCACTCTATTTATACAATCCCATGGTCTGTGGACCATGGGTAGATCTCTAAAGCCGAATACATTAAAAATATGAGGTTGGACAACCCTATGACTCATTTATAAGCTCGCACTCCGTACCCACAAAACATAGAGTCTTTACATCAGATTTAGTCAAAATTTGGGCTTTAAGCCCCAAAACTTCCCTGGGGGGATCCTGCGACCAACAAGCCCCCAACACAACATCATGACTCACCCTTTCGTCATTCTATTGTTGCGGAGATCTTCATGCGGAGACCTCCCAACTCTGTTGAGACTGCTACAAGGTCAGCAGTGCACTAAGAAACTACCTGTTGTACCTCTTGGATGTGTTGTTCAAGGATCATTGTACCTAAACTTCTTCCCTGAATTTGGTCTGGTGTTCCCTGTATCTGCGTGATCTTGGCCTCGATTGAGGCTGTAATGATGAAGGCCTCATTGATCCATGGTTGGACACACACCTTCAAAACCACTTCCTTATGTAACGCCGCATCTACCTGCTCCTTGAGCACTTTTGCTTGTTCCATTCGTATGAGCCTCTGTGTAAGGGCCACCATCTACATAGTCCCTTTTATATCATTGTACTTTTTCTACCGCTAACACACCTCTGTTTCTAAGCATTGTATGTTCAGGTGCTCCTATAGAGTAGTGAAGACCTTGAATTACTCTTCAAATAATCTGGTGCATTCCTTCACCACACTTCTTATCTTCTTTATTCTCGTTGTAATGACATTGGCATGTTGTTCCCTAACCTCTGGTGGAGTTGAAGGTTATGCCTTCAACTGCAGCTCAGCTATTTGAAGGTTTATCTCCAATTGAACCTTAGCCATCTCTTCCTTTGTCTCACGCACTCCTGCTACTAGCCTCCGGATGCGTGCCTCTGCTGGTGCCTATACTGGGATGGCTAACTCAAGGACCATCTGATAGGCTTCTTCAACCACCTGCACAATCTATCAGTTTTGCGCCATTACCTCATCGCGCTGCAGGCTCAGTTATTCCATGTTAATTCATTGTCCACTCATTACCATGAGTGCACGATTCTCCCTAGCTCGTAGCTCTGTAGGTACTCCATCCTACAAAACATAGAGCATCTCCCACGGGAGCGGAACCATGTTTATCCTAACACCCTTGAATGCACTATCCATAGACCTGTCATGCTCATTTTCTGTAACCATTTCCCCTTTTGGCAGCACTATAGTGTTGGTTGTGTGAGCACGTAGCATTTCCTCAACTGCGGTCATGTCTACAGCGAGGCTGGTCGATATAGAATCAGCCTGAGGAGTGTGAACCTACAACTCCTTTATATGGGCCCGAAGGACCCCCATCACCAGCTCATTTTCCTTCGCGAAATGCTATAGGGCCTCTACGATGATGTTGCACATCGTCTCCCTTATATCATGCAGATCCCCCTCAGTGAGTGTGATTGGGTCGAAAGAAGTCTTGGAGGCTTTTGACTTCTTTCACTACCCCATATTCTCTCTCAAGCATTCCCGCTTCAGTTGTGTGGATGTTGCCTCTAGGTCCATGCCAACTTCCTCTATTTCGGGCTCTTGTTCAGGTGAAGGTGACTTTTGGTCTTTGCGCTCCTTCTCAGCTACCTATTGTTGTTCTATTATTGCTTTCACAGCATCTTGTGCCTCCTGTTCCTTGGCTGCTGCTGCTTCGTTCCTTCTTTTCTCTACCAACTGCATCATCTTTAGTTTTGCCTCCTCCTTTTTCCTCTGTGCAATGGACTTCTCAAATTCCACCACAGAGCTAGCTAGAGCATGCCACTCTGGCAACCACGACTCAAGCTCAATGAATATGACATCTTCAATGGCTAGGTAGGGGATCTCGTTCCATTTCTTCGTGGGATCCTTGCGTGCTCAAATATATATGCGATGGAAGTCTACCTTGAACTCCACGAAGCTCTACAGACTATTGTAGACAGTGGGCGATAACTGCGACTTGTAGTTAATCCCCATTCTGATGTTCATCTCCGTGAACACCTAGAATATTTTACTGTCTTTGATCCTCTGTGCATCTTTCGTAATTCACTGCCTCCAAAAGATCCTTCGCAATCATGGGGAACTTCCTATCCTTAGGCAATTCCCAAGCTACCAGCACTATTGACAGCATAAGCCATGCATAGTGGAAGGTCTTCCCCTGTTCTTGTGCCTTGTAGCAATTTTCTATGAACTCCTTCCGTAAGTACTTTGACCAATTAAACTGGACCTCCTCTACGCACTGCATGGCAAGTGCTACTGCTAGCGTGGGCACCTCATCCGCACAACACTTCCGTATAACCTTGTCAAATAAAATCTGTGTCGCAAATCAGACTGCATTATTGTTGATACTGGAGATTGCATACCCTCTCTTCTTCTTATCCAGCTTGAATTTTTTCTTCATGGCCTTGGTGATGGCCAAATTGTTACTCTTACCCTATGAAATATCTATTGGGTCCTCCCCTCATAAGGGAGTGGGGTAATTTTATGGATTAGGTGGTCTATGATGGGGATGGGCTCCTCCAGCCACAAACATCCATCATGCACTAGGCAGAGCAGCTGCCTGATGATAAAGATAGTTACTGGGGTGCTATGGTAATGAGGCACCCAGAGTAGGTTTAACAACCCTGCTTTCTCTACTCTGCACAACCACTTGTGTGGCTCCAACTGTATGACTCTCGCTGCTGTGTTTTTCTTTGGTTGCATTAGTTGCACAGTTGCCAAGTGTGGGAATTTCTCGTGGTCCTGAAGATCCCAATCTTCAAACTTTAGAGTTGACACCTGTCATAAGTGTGCTCCTTCACAAATGATATCATCGGGGAGTAGCAGAGTCTGCAGAGATATTTTTCTCTCATCTAGGTCCTTGGGAACCATTTCTTTTCCTTTCCATGGAGGGAAACCTGGTCAGTGGGTCCACACCCTAGGTTTCTTCATCCTCCTCCACTTCCATAAAGATTTCCTCAAGGTCTTCCTCCTCCTCATCGGCTTCCAAGTTAATCACCTTCCCCTTTCCTTCCATGGTCAATTTAGTTCTCAGCGGGTTTCTAGGGGACACACGCACTCGTACCATGTGCGACATGTCTTTCTTGGGCCTCGTCTTGTGCAGCGATATAGGGATTTCTGCAACTATCTCAACACTTTCTAGGGTGTCTCCTCTCGTCATGGCCTCTAAGGACACTTCAGCGGTCATTTATCTAATATCCATGGATTCCTCTAGTGTGGTCACACTGTTGTTATGCAAATCTCTCAACAGTTCAGATAGGTGCTCAAACAATGCCTTTGAGGTCAAAGAGTAGAACAGATCAGAGTTACTAAATCTCAGGACGCACAATATCTCGATTGTCAAATGGCCAAGTGTTGTTTGCTAGGAAGCCATTTGCAATTTATAGCACCTTTTGAATTCAAATTTGACCGTTCCCCCCAAATCCAGTCCATTAACGCTCCCTTGGTGACATATTTTCCCAAATCTAGCTCATAACATTTTCCTTAAATGCCTGCCACCTACTCCATTTGGTCTCAAACTAAGCATCACATCATGAATAGTGACTATAATGGTCACTTTCTAGCCAGCTCATGTGGCAGCAAATCTACCCTTGCGTTATCGTGGACCTTGTGATACCTCACTACGACACGTAGTCCTCATATTACGCAACTCCTGGGTAGAGTAGTTTATAGTCCCACGCCTCCTTTCAACTACCTAGAATGCTAAGACTATGCTTCCTGCAACTAGTTAGATGGGAAAACCACCTGTATATAGCTTCAACCAACTACCATTTATTTTTCTTGGAAAGAGCTTTCCTTTTAACTTCATCAACTGCACTATGCCACCATCTGTGATTTCCTTAATAACATATGGTCCCCTACAATGCATTAAACTGATAAAATCTTAATGGTAGTCCCCAAGTTTGTCAACGTAATTGCACTAATCCTGTTCTATTACCATGGTCCTTTTATCAAGAAAGTCCCTCTTTATTTATTCCTCAAGCTTTTGGACTTCTACCTCTACCATGGCACTTTTCTCCCTTAGCCGAACTCTTTCAATCATGAGTTCTTGGATTCTAAGATCACCCTGCTAGATCTTGTCATTGAGCCCTAACCATTTGTCTTTGCGCTCTCCTAATGGCATGAGACTTTCTTCCAAGGCTCTACAGTTTGTTACCCCTATGAGCATCATGAGGCACAGACTAGGCATGATAGACTCCATAGGTATTATTGCCTCTAATCTATCAATAAACTGAAAAAGCATTTGTCCGATTTTGCACAGGTCCTAACCACTTCGTTGTGTGTTGCATACCTTGTCAAATTCTTCAGCATGGATAAAATTCTACATGATTTTTCTTCCATTGTCTGTCCAACCTTAAGAGCCAACTACACATCTTCCCCCCAACGCAAGTTTATTGACCGTACCTCTCAGTGTGGAGTTCAAGCGTATCCATGTAGGTTGTTATCTATATGTCAACATCCACCTAGCTAGATGTGTGCATGGATTATCCTATCCATCATACTTTTCTGTTAATTGCATCTTAGGATTCCCAATTGTGTGCACATCACTCTCCTACATTCACGCCAGTCCTCAAAGCTCTCTTTGTTCGTACCCCACCACTTCATGGGCATAGTGCGCAATACCCAATTCAAGGCCTATAGACATTGCTTTTCCGACACCTCCCTTTCAAACTTATCTAGGAAAGTATCTACCTCTCTTAACCCATCACAAGTAGGTAGATCCCTCACTTATGTTTATATGCAATGCAGCAATCTTGTCATCATATTACAGTTTAGCGTAGTTACCTCATGTAACCAGTTCTGCCATTGCTCTATCTCCTCATCAAAATCCAACATTTAGGAGCTTTCGCGTTCCCATGAGATCCATCCATACACATTGGGATTTACCTAATATTGCTCATGTGCGATTATTTTGTAGATGAAGTCCAAATCATCACCACTTTCATAGTCGTGCACTAGCTCTGTAT
Organism: Pinus taeda; assembly: GCA_000404065.3. Lineage (NCBI taxonomy): Eukaryota > Viridiplantae > Streptophyta > Pinopsida > Pinales > Pinaceae > Pinus > Pinus taeda. The sequence continues at coordinate 30,020 of APFE031309678.1, forward strand.
AGCGCGATCCCTTAGCAGGGTCCAAGGGTATAACTACACGCAGAGACTTATTCTCAAAAATCATCTTGCACTTCTTTAGATTAATCACCCCATTCAGGGGAGTGTCCCAATCAATTCCTAAGAGAGTGGGGTATGGATTGCTTTCATCAATGATCTCTATTACTTCTAAGTTGGCTAGCACACTAGCTCCCTCAATATCCACAGTGACTCCCTGTAATCACCCCATAGGTATTATCTTCTGATGGTTCAACATTCATAGCTGAATAGGATATAGTTGCAGCATAGGCCTCCCATTCGCTCCCATGTCTACTTTGGTAGAATGTTCACATCTAATCCTAAATCCAAAATTACTTGGTCCATCTCATATTCTCCAATCTATGCACTTAACCTCATTTCTCTCCCCGTCCTTGTCTTATGCTTTCCAATCTTCTGGACTACGTGCGGTTCTCCTGGCGCGGTTCCAGTGCATCTATTAATGAGTTCCTGTAATCCCTTTAGAACTTTATTGTCGCATTGTAACTTCATGCATGTTTCTAGGAACATTGTAAGCATAAATTGGTCCATGTCCAGCTCCAGTCTATCTTTTCTTCCTAAAGTGGAGGAATCAACGAAGCTCTTCTTAACGTCCATGATGATTTCTTTAGCGTGTTCCAAATCAAACTCTGCTTCTTTTGTCGGAGCCCTGCAAACCCAAGTACTATCTTTGAGATGTTTTCTTTTATCATCTCTTATCACGATTCCACTTCGAAGCACAATGTTCACATTCGGATCTTCCTCGCGTGGCTCAGACCTCATCATCTATAGGTTCTGAGTTGGGGGAGGCGGTAGTGCTCCCTCGTCGCGTATCCTAGCTATCAGCATAGGACAATCTTCCATCTCATAGTCAAATAAGGTAAAATATAGACATGATGGACACATTTGGTTCGTAGAAGAGCATAATGTCCTGGCCCTCCGCAATTGTAGCATATCAGCTGTCCGCAACCTCTTCCAAGTCCTCCACCTCGGCCTCTTCCACGCCCCTAAAATCCTATTCGCACCACTCCTGCATTCTTGTCTAGGGGTCACATTTCAGCCTGAACCCTATAAGTGGGAGTTCTATTGACCATAAACTCATAGCTTCTACAAGTGTACTCATCATGTTTGGCCGATCTACAAAAATTACAAAACAATTGCTACAAATTTTAAGTATACTTCTATAACAAATGGCAGTTGTCCGTAGTGTGTTTCCCTCCAATTTGACAAGTCGTACACCATAAAGTGAGCACCGCTCTGGTCTTGCTTGTGCCTCCAGCCTTAACAGCATCGGTCCTCCTCCCGCGAGGTAATTCGCGAACACTGAGAATTGTTCCTTATCATGACCCTGACCCTTACATTTTACACAACACACTTCTTCATGCACTTCTGGGCAAATCGTCATGTCCTGTTTCAGACTTTTCATCTCAAGGCATAAGTTTTTCAACTATGCATGGATCTGTTGAGCTCCCAAGTTAGGATCCTGCAATGAGGTCTCATGCAACCTCATCACGATCTCTAAGGCCTCTACCTGAATCATTAACTTCTGTTGTGACAACGTGCTCCTCAGATGTGGAGTTAGTGACACTACAAACCATTCACAGTGTTGTCCATCTCTCAGATTCATATTATCTTCACGAATTGTACACTTCAACCTCTGATCTAGCTCCCAAGGAATCTCACTTGGTAACATTATGATCTCTTTGAATCCAATGATCAACTGCACCTATGACTTTGGCCTACTAAATTCTCTGTTTAGCACTGGTTGGATATCTGCGATTCCCGCATTTAGATTATCATTGGAGTGCTTAATATACCAGGTCAGCGCACTGTCCTACAGAGTGCTGACCAGTGACACTTTCTTTATATTATCATCTATAGCTCCTTGCGCTTCCCATATGGCCCTTATCATGAACGAAAACTGGCCCGGATCTTCATTTCCTACTCCCTTGAACATAGGAAACTTTATCGTTCTTTCCATATTAACTCATGGTGGTGGCAGAGGTGGTATGGGTGAAGATGGAGGTGAAGGTGGTAAAGCTGGTGGTGGGGTGGGTGGGGCTGGTATACGCGGAATTCTCTACCTTATCAAATGGATCACACTTTGTAGCGAGACCTTCGTGAGATCTTCCTCATCCCCTTGTGGAGTTGAAATCAAAGGGTTATTCTCTGGTCCCTTACTTCCTTTGTTTGTGTAGTTTTTTCCACTTCGCATAGCTCCGAACATCAAGGTAATTGCATAACCCTCTTTTCACACAATAGCATTTTAATCAAAGTAATCAGAGACTTTACGTACTTACCTCATGGTCCTTTTAGAAAGTGTCGCTCTGCCTCGCTATAGCTGACTAAAGTATCTACCCCACACTCAGTAATGAATCCTCCTATAATCTGATCGAACCAGTGATCAACAATGAGCATGATCTTATCCTCCAATTCTTCCAATATGCGCATCAACTTTGGGGTCCACACAATAAGATTGTTGAGCTTCCACCTTCCTTGGCTATCTGCTAGCTTCACGATCCACTCGTATAGCTCACTAGGGAAAGATGCAAAAAATATTTCGTGGATCTCCGTGTATAGGTAGCAGTCTAACAACTCTTCTTTTGTCAGTCACAGATTCCTGTTCTCCTATGCCACAAACTAATGAATTATTTTGTCCAACCAACCTTCAGTTTCCTTCTTAGTTGGATTCTAATGATGCAAAATCAGACATCTCTATGTAGATTGCGGTCCCAACAACAGAACCATTTGTTAGCTTGATGGGGCTTAACCCAGGTTCGGAGTTAATTAGCCAAACAAATCCCTACACTACTGGCCCTTTTGGTAATAGTCCACGGAGTGTGGACTGAGGTCTCACTGGAAGCAGTATGGGAGAATGTTGGAACCAAGTTTCCACACCCTTGAGATGTTTGAGGGGTTGATTTAGTCAAACTGTGAATGGCTTTGCGTTGGTAACTTTGTGCAATACCTTGGCCTGTGAAGCCCTCCCGATTTGTTATAATCACCTTTGCATAGCCCTAACCAGGGGCTGAGGTTCTTTCACACTGCTAAGATAGCGATATGTGCTATTTTCTAAAGTTAGAGATCCTACTTATCTTTTTATAAATGTTAGTTCACTTCGCGTAAACAAACACTTTATCTTATATTCAATTAATCACCACAATCATATATGTTTTCGCAACATATAAAAGCAAAAATGGAATTTATACCCAATACCTTCAAGGCATAAAACAGTAAATAAATACACAGGAATGGTATAAAACTTCTCCTTATTAATGCTTCAATCAGTTACAGACTCAACCTGCCCTGTGCACTCAGTTGTAGGAATCTGCGCACTCAGCTGTGGACAACTAGGCCTCTATGCACTCAGCTATAGATCCTTCTCCTACTCTACGACCCAACGACTCAACTCTACACTTAGATAAGACACAATTCTTCTTTTTCTATTCCATCATTAGATCCCCTCCTCTTACAACTTAGAGCCTCACTCTGTTTATACAATCCCATGGTCTGTGGACCATGGGTAGATCTCTAAAGCCAACATTACATTACAAAAATGAGGGCGGACAACCCTATGACTCATTTACAAGCTCACGTTCTGTGCCCACAAAATACGGAGTCTTTACATCATATTTTGTCAAAATATGGGCTTTAAGCCCCAAAACTTGCCTTGGGGAATCCCACACCCAACAAGCTTCATTGAACAAGCTAATTACCCTATCCCATATAACATCATATCCAAAGCTCAAGAGTTTCACATGAGAGGTCAGAAAAATAGTTTTTATCTGATCCTTCTTCCTTGTTCGAAGCCCCTTGTCCTTGGATGGATAACTCATTTCTCAAAGCTTCGCATGCAGGCAACTTGTCGGAAGGTTTGATGAGGTGTGAAGGTCGGGCATTAAGATGGGCTGGGATCATCCACAATCTTCCAATTATTTAAGAATTCACTTTTGACCTCCAAGGTGGCATGTATGAAGGCCTCATGTGAGGACACATCGACATTTAAAGAGTCAATACGATCATCTATGTGAGCCATGTCAGCCAAACTATGACTACCAGTTCAACATCAAAACCCTAGTGGATACATGATAGGCTGACAGCGAGCAAATTAAAAAGTACATATCCAAACTAATACTAGCCTAATAAGTAAATAAGCACTCCTTTATGGGAAAAGATGCCACTACATAGGATATAGTCATTTTAGCTTTAACGAGAAGTGTTTGGGAATAATCACCTACTCCCCTATCCATGGCTTCACCATAGAAGAAATATAGCACCCTACCAAAGACACATCCTACCACCCACCTCATAAGAATGTCACTACAACATATCAAAATGGAAGCTATATTATGTGAACTCTAAAAAATAAAATAAAAACATAGTCTAATGGGGCCACAATTTTTCCCAGAAAACAAGAGAAATTTTAGTAAGATTTTTAAAAATCTGATAGATATTTTTGGAAATCATGGTTATAGTTGTCAATCATAAGGATTCTAGGAGCCCCACAAGTTCTTGATGGTGTTGAATCCATTTCCACCCAAAAAAAAAAAAAAAAAAACACTCTCAGGATTACATTTATTAGAATTATTTTAACTATATTTACCAAGAATTTCACCATCGAGGAAAAATTGTGACCTCCATAAAAAATGCCTAAAATAAAAATCATATAACAATTAAATCTATTAAGGAAAGATGCATGCGTGTATATGTATTATTCATTGGAGTTATCTTTAGTGCAACTTTTTGGACTTTCCGGTGTCGGAAACCAGTGGGAAAATTTGAGATGAAATCTTGCTTTGTATTATTTAAACTAGCTTTTTGACTGTATATATGGATTCAACACACTAAAAAACCCCTAGGGCACCTCAGTTGTGTAAGTTACCCATAAAAATTGTGATTTCAATAAATACCTTCCAGTTTTTTAGAGAAATTAGATTAGAACCCGCCTGAAACACTTCCAAAAAGTCATACTAAAGGAAACTCGTTATTCATTTTGTGATACTTGAGGTAAATGTTTAAATTCTAATTCACCTTACATTGCACCACAAATGGGATATTAGAGATCTGGCCACCTACGTATCTCAGGCCTTCAAGGATTGATTCCCCTTCGATAAACGTTAAGAGCGAGTGCGGTCCCACCCACCATCCCTCTGCTTCTCCCTATTGGTTCGACCTCTCTATCATGCCTCTAGTTGGCCCTTTCCGTTACGACTTCCCTCTCCATTACTTTATTGGGTCTATTTAATATTTATATTTTTAAATGTAACTTTAAATAGATAATTTACTAGTGAACAATCTATTTGATTTTATTAAAACTTCATTATAACTTTGATAAAATCATGTCATTTTCAGGTAATTGAGCTATATGTTTTAAAATGAGTGTGTTTGATATGAATTCCAATAATTTTCCTTGTGAGCATGTATGTGTGTATCACATACAATAAATAAAATTTGTTTGGGAAAATATAACCAAAATCAAGATATATATATATAATATATATATAAAATATATATATTATATAATATATTATAAATATATACATAACTTACTAAATTATTTGTGTTATTATAGTGTTTTGAAAAAAAAGTAGTGGTTCATACTTTCTATAAAATTGATTTAAATTTATTAGCGTTTTATATAGATTTTTTATTTTTGTATTATTGATATTTTCTTCTTGAATGGGGTTATAGAAATTTAGTCAAATAATGGTCAATAAAATTGATATGAAATTGATTTAAGTTATGTTATACATATCATTTTAGAAATAATATATATATATAATATATATATATATATATATATATATATAAATTATGTCAACTAAATATTTTTAAAGATTATATTAAATATTTAAAAGAAATTTAGTATTTTAATAATCAAATAATATGAGTCATCTAAACTATATTTCTTAACTACAATAATTTGATAGCATCTTTCCAATTACTACCATAAACCCATTGCGATGATCCCTTTCATATCCACCAACTCAGTGCAATTGAAATACAAATTCCATGTTCCCAAGGCCAATAATTTCATAATTCATGCTTTATATACTTTTGAACCATGTGCCTAGTATTTCTATAAGTTATTTCCTCAATTAATTGAATAAAATTATATTAAAAATCCCATGTAAGTAAACTTTAACCATAAAAATGACTTACTAATTAAACTCTAAAATTAGTAGAATAAATGTATCTTAAGGATTTCATAAAATTCGAGTAACTCTTCACCATTAAATGTATTAGAAGTAATTGAAGTCCAAAATTCCATATCATGAATTATATTGGAATGGAAGTTAGGATAAATATAGACAGAGAGAGAAGCACCTCGCATATTTATCATAGGTTCATTTCTTGTATAGAGAAACCCTTTTTTTGTAAGGTTAAATTCTATTCAGTTATCAGCAAGATACTTTTTCAGTGTTTTTTTCCTTGGTACCACTTGGGAAACTTGAACAGTGACAAAACCATCATCTACTTAAAATGTAAGCATGCCTATCCAAAAATGTCATTCATAAAAAATAAAAATTTGATTATTTGGCATATATACCATTGCAACCTAATTTACCAATTGACATAGAAATAAAAAACTAAAATGGAGTATTAAAGTAATGATAAAAGCTATGACCAACCATACAACTTTGAGGTGTTTAAAGTGTCTATCACAATCAATTCCTTAGAACTACCATGTGAGCTTCTCAACTTCATAGGAAGGATGATATGGTCCTTTATCTATTTTAGGTGTTTGTCCAAAGTTTTCAAGAATAACTATAACTCATCTAGCATGAAGAGGATTTTTCCTCCTTAGCCTTACTTTTCTCTAAAAGCACTCTACCGAGTAGAATTTTCGTATGCCATTAAGTGTCCACTGTGTACATATATTAACTACCCCTACCTTTATAATGGAATATCTCAAGAACCTAGAATATAATTTATACCAGCACCTCGGAATCAATTAAACATCCACATTCACCTACATTATCACATTTTGACATTATGATTTCATCCTCAATAGGATTGGTAGTTTGGGTTTTATGGAAATGTGTGGAGGATGAAGCTGATTATTAGGCTCATGAACCTCCATGGTTTTCAAAGTAACTTCAGCCCTTTTACTTCAATATTCTTTCTAGCGAATGGTGGACAATAGTGAGAGTAAGTGCAAATTCCTAGAAGGGTGGGAGAATTGATTGGAGAAAGGAAGAGATGAGGGAGGCACAAGCCTAAGGAGATGTAAGGGAGGGAATAAGATTATGCTACTATTTTGTAGAAGGGAAATGGAAATAAGTAGAGAGAAACAAATAAAATGGAGGAGGCTAAGATAGAGACAAAAAATGAAAAGGAAGAGAGGCCTCAAAAAAGTCAATAAAAAAAGGTTGGATAGGGACCCTTAGAGTATCATACCTTCAAACAAAAGAAAAATATATGTTAATAATGCTCATAAATCATGAATGATATTTTCACCAAGGCCAAACTAGAAAATGGAGAAGAGGTAGATTTCCAAATGAAAGGCATGGCAAGTGAGTCTTGGAGACTACCACCAGCTGCATACAAACAACTGAAATGGAATGCTCAAGCTAGATAATAATTATATAACCTCAAATGCCTAGCACCCTGGGAGAACAAGTTATTTATGTTATAGTTCACCACTTATTATTAACTAAAATCCACCCTTGTGATTAATAATTATCCTACATTCTTGTATAAGGTATCTTAACTAAGCTACACTAGGAAGTTTATTGTTGAATCATTATTTTCTTTCTCTACGACAAATATGGGGAAGAAAATAAGTAGGATTAGGAATTTCATAGCAAATTTTCTCAACTGAAATATTTTCCATATTCCTCTATTTTCATGTGTTATACATTCTAAATATAAAATATTCAATCATTATTAAATTGTTTCTATAAATAGGTAGAGACAAGAAAACACAAATCTATGGAATAGTAACAGTAATTCTAAAGAAAGAGGAGAAGGGGAAAGATGAAGTAAGTGTTTAATATCCACTAATATTTTATAAAACATATGGATTATTTTATTTCTAAAGAATTTATGCAATTTTATCACAATGGGGTCATTAGAGAAAAGTAAATACAATTGAGATAGATGCACTATGCGAAAAATTGGAACCAAACCATTTCTAGTGTATTGGAAACCATATTTTGTATTCATGAAAGAATATATCAAATTGTTACCTCTAGTTTACGTTATGAACATTGTTCCTTAAAAATGATAATAAACAAGTAATTGTATTCCTATTCAAGGGAGCATCGTCCTTTTACAATGAATAAAATGTACGATACAATATTTCATCATTCTAGGACTAGATCTTCTTAGTACATATATAGCAGTCAAGGGGTAAAATTCTAATGAAATGAGACCTATCTAGAAAATACGTTAGTGTTTTAAGTACTTTTGCCCATTTTAATTATCTATGTTTTGTTATTTGACTTGCTTATTAGGACAATTGTTCATTAATACACCTATACCCTGTAAGGCACAAATACTTGGCTATCCCTATGACGCCATGCTTGGTTGATCTATTTCGTTGATTCTAAATGTCCTTTTTGATAATTTAAAATTAACTAAAGGAATCTAATATTTTTTATTTGTATCATTATGCATCAATACCTTAGTGGATTAACTCAGGTAGTTGAGAGATATGAATTGCAAGTAAGAGATCATGCAGTTAATTCCATGAGCTAGTTGCCTTTATGGATATTATTGCGCTTTAATTGATGTCCAAAATAAGTTATGTTTCCAAAGCTACAACCAATTCTTTTACATAAGTACAACCCTCAACATGAGGGAAATTTCCAAGAGGGTTTCCCAAAGATGTGCATTCCATAAAAAAAGAAAAAGAAAATGGGTGTCATTGACAATAGATAGAATGGATATTGGTGAAGCATGAAAGTTTTGCATATTAAAAAATCCATATGTGATAAAAAATAGGGAATATTTTAAGGACTAAATATCAAAGATAGACTTATTCCATGCCTTCCCCCAAAACGATTCGTCACTTTCCATTATTCCTAAAAATGATTGACCCATATTCTATAGGATAAATTTACTTACCTTAAAAGTCACCAAATTTTCATAAATGTTTAAAAAAATCCTTATAAATTTGAACAATTTTACAAAAATATAGCCAAACATTTTATAATTTAGATATTAAGGACTATAATATTCATCAAGGTTTTTACACTTCAAAAAAATCCATCTTTAAAATTTCCCTAATTGAAAAGGTTAATAATGTTAAAACACTGGAAAGAAACATATAAAGACTGAACTAGCATACATTAAACTAAATTACAATTCGAAAATACCTTTTTTCTGAGGTACCCCAATAGAATAAGCCATTACAAGCGTCACATTAGTGGTTGGAATTTTCATTGATGCAGCACAAGGAAACAAGAGAGTACTATTCGATCATAAAAACTACACATGGGAAATAATTACCTTGTTGAGAGGTGATTTATATAGCCGAATATGAGGGTGATGTGTAATTCCTTTCACGTCCAACATGGCTTTGACATGTAGCATTTAAAAAATATTAATTCGAAAACATTTTCAATGCCCACCTTCAGTAGGTTATATATATATAATATAATATATATATATTATATATATATATATATAATAATATATTATATAATATATATATATATATATATTATATATATATATAATATATATATATAATCGAGATCTATTCATGCATGGAGTGGGATTAATTCCTTCAAGATGAAAGCCTTTTTATATTGAAAATCGCCAAGGAAAGATTTCATTTCAAGGGATTTGATCACTTTTACTGCATCATAGATTTGGAGTTATGATGGATCTATGTTTGGTATATTTAGAAAAATGGCACAATCTACAATTTAGAAAACTCAACATTTTTCATATATGTATGCATGTTTTTATTTATTACATAGAAATAATTTCATACAAACCTCATCCATGAAATTATCATGTAGAAGAACCTTCATTAGATAATAATAAGTCTAGTTGCAACTTGAGCATTGATGAAGATCACATGAACTATATTAGAATGTCTAGTTTTTCCATGTCACCTTTTCTTAAATGGAATTTAATACACAATTTAAATGCCTAACCTATCTCCCGCCATCATCAAATTTAACATTGTCTAAAGATCCATGTCAATGAGAAAGCAACGAATGTGCTATAATAAAGTCAACTATAAGTCAAGGTAGATATCAATGTTTTGGTTTAACGAAATTCATTTGAAATCTTGGGATCTTGTGCAAGGAGGTTATACCTCCAACTAGGAAGGAAAGGCCCTATTAATTAGTCATGCCTATAATTCTCTTAATTTGGGATAGATACATGATCTTCTTGTTAGAATTTAGTAATGTTAAAGAAGTTGACTAATTGACCTAAAGTAAATTCAACCCAGACTTTCTAAAAGAAATACAAAGGCACCTCCCCATTATTATTAGGAGGTTTCAAAAAACAATAAACCACCTATTTATAAAGTTATCTATAATGGTTGGTATGTGCATTATTCCAAGAAAATATATTTTTTTGTTATGGAAGGGTGTAAACTAGTTATAGTGTGAATAAACAAGGTAATGAGTTCTTGTTTCAAAATTTGTAAATCTTCTTGGGTTGTGTTATATTCTTTCCACATAGTTAACAGGGGGTTTGAGGGGTACCCGTAACCCCACTTTATGTGCAAAAATTTTGGTTTTGGACCCTATGTTAGGTTGGGTGGACCAACCTATGGTTTTGTGCATGATTTTTGCACATGTTTTTTTGGACGTGATGGTTTTCGTTCCATGGTATTGGATCGATGTTTTTTTGGTCCATGGTATTGGACGTGATGGTTTTTCGGTCCATGGTATTGGATGCTTCGAAAATGTATAAAATATGTATTGTACATTGAAAGGAACAAATGAAAAATAAAGCTGGTAGTCTCAGTTTTGAGATCCAGTGGGAAATCTCTGTGTATATGTGTTTTATGTGTTATGCTCTCGCATTTTTATTTTTCCTGTGATTTAGAATTCGTATGTAGGTAATTTCTGTACGGGGTTAAAACCTACAAATCTCT
>APFE031309678.1:41948-66463 GCA_000404065.3 Pinus taeda
AGTTAATGAAAAAATATGAAGGGGTATAAAAAATGTTAATGAAAAAATGGATACCTACAATACCTAGTGAAAGTAGGGGTTCTTTAAATTGGGGACGTGTATTGGATTCATATGGATAGGGGGTTAAATAATTTGATTTTTAGAGGTATTTTCCAATATGTAGTCCAATTAGGGGTATTTTTTAGTATGCCATGAACGCACGCGATATGTGAGAGGTTCATTGAGTGAATCCCCTGTGATCAAAACACACATGTTCTTTTAAATCATAACTTAGCAGGCTAACTAGTGGCCATGCTGATGATTTTCTACTGACCCTATCCATGAAACTATCATACATAGGAGCCTCCATTTGTCCATAAAATGCCTACTCACAACATGAGCATCGATAAGGACCACATATATTATGATCTGAATGCCTATTTTTTCCATTTGACTACACCTAAATGAACTTTTCTACATGGCTTGGGAGTCAAACCGATCCCTCTACATCATCAAGTTACAAATTATCTAAAAATCACTCCTAGTGGGAAAGTAGCGAATGTACTATGTGTAATAGAACTATGGATTGGGGTGGAAATTCAGGTTTGGGCCTAATGAACATTATTTAAAATCTCAAAATCTGGGAAAGGGGAGGAGGAATTTTTTTAGGATGATAGGGCCATCTTAATGGATCATGATTAGAATTTAGCTAGCCATACAAAGACCCATGACATTTCTCTTAGAATTCTCACATATCAAAGTAATTGACTTGGTGATCTAAAAAAATTCAACCAACAATTTAAAAGAAATATATACTGGTACATCCTCATTATTATGGGATTCTTCTTAAAAACCAAAAACTACCTATCCATCAGGTGTCCTCTAATTGATTGGTATTTTCCCTAGTCCATGTAATTACTATTCTTTGTCATGGGTGGGTTTAAAATAGTTATAAGGATGATAAATAAGGTCATAAGTTCTTGTTTTGAAATTTGTAAATATTTCACCTAGTTTTAATGCAACACCCTTATTGAAATTACTTTTATAGGATTTTATGACTTTATGTTGACGTATAACAACTTAAGTTAGAAAAGATGACCATGAGTCAAAGGCTAAGTTTGAACACTTGAATGACATCTATAAATATTTATGTGTAATGATAAATATTTATAATTTTGTTTTTTTGTTGTTGATATTATGGGAACCAATAGACAAGTAGTCAAGATGCTTTATTGTTAGTAACTGTTAAGGTGGCTAGAATCCCAAGTAGTGGACAGCTAAAGGTGGCAGTTGTCATAGTTATAACCTCCCATGATTGTCCAATATTCTAGTAGGAACAATAACCACAAAAGAGACATCATAACTAGAGATAAATACATTACGTTGGGTGGAGGGAATAGGCGGCATAGCTGGCGATGAATGCAATGCTAGACTGGAGAAAATGCGATACCTATAAATGTCCTAAGTACAGAAATAAAGGATAGACATTGGAAAATTAGGAAACTACTAGTGTCTATGAGGGGAGGAGGAAAAATATCAAAATGAATATAAGTTAATGATAGCAGAGAGGCTCGCTACTATATATAGTAATAAATTGCAATGAAATAATATGAATGTACAAGTAAAATTGGTCATATTGTTGAAAAGTCCAAGAATTAATGAAAATTTCTTTCATTTTATTTTAATTAGACTGAATTCGTCAATCTTCGGACAACATATCTTGACATCATTGTAATTATGACAATATTCTCCATATCATCGTAAGAGCGACAATATTTGGTGGTCATCAAAATATCGATGAAAATCCTTTTTTCCTATCCGTGGATCTATTAATTGAATGGTTGGTCACTTTTTGACTAGTGAAATTTGACTTCGTCAACCATCAACAAAATTCTGACGGTAAGTAAATTTATATATATGGTTTTTTGTAAGAGATGTTGAAACATTTTTCTATAACTTCAATGGTTCTAAAATGTTATAAGGTATTATTTTCGAGTGAAAAATAGATTTATTTTTATAAATATCAATTTCATTACAAACTATAACAGAACCAAGTAACTTTTGCTAGCTTTTGCAAGATCTACAACTACACTAGAACCCTATCCCTATGTAAGTGTTAGCGAATTTTTAGCTAAAATCTTATGGAAATAGGTTCAATCATGCACAGGGCGGGGGTAGGCTCTACCCTCCTTGCAATGGGGAAGTCACTTTTTGTGCATGCATTTCTTCGCTTAAAAATAACATGCAACCTAATGAGCAATAGTCTAAGTTTGTGAAGAAGGTTGAGAACACTCCATTTGTTTTCCTCCCTTCAAGCTTCAAGAAAGCCTCCCTATCCTTCTCTAACAAGTATTTGGATGGAATGTTCATGGAAATGTGTCCCTTGCCAAAGTTCGTAGAGTAATGGGCTGACAAGAAATTGAAACTCATGATGAAATGGAATATTGTACTTTATGGTTTGGGGAATGGTTTTTTACTGTTCTTTTCGAGTATAAGGAGGAATGAGATATAGTGTTTAGAAGCAGGAAATATTTTTTAGTTCTAGATGCTTGTACCTAAATGCCTTGTCCTTTGATTTCAAATTGAACAAAGGTATTCCAACTCATGTGCCTATCTACGTTTGCACACTTGCCTCTTCCCTCCTAGAGTGACAAGTGTTTGAAGGTTACCAAGAATGGTGTTGGTTGCTTCCTTGATAGGGTTGAGATGAAAGGATAGTAGTTTTCCTGTGCTAAATATATAGGGAAGCGGACCTCAAGAAAGGTCTACCTTCAAAGGTCATACAGACCCACGGTCGGTGGATTTTCATTGAAATGCTGGACTATCACCAACTTCCCTTTAAGTGTAAGAGTTGTCACGAATATGGGAATTTTTCCTGAGATTGTAAGAAGGGTAAGAGTGGAAATGACAATGGATCATCTCATTCTCAGAAAGAACAATGGGACAACCAAAAAATGGGGGCCTTCATAGGTAAAAAAAATAGATAAAATCCCCAAATGCTTTGCTAATAATTTCACTTCAACATCAACAAATATGTTTGATATCTTGTCTTAGGAAGGGAAAGAAAACAAGGAAACAATGGTAGGTATTGGAGAGCTAGATTCTGAGGAAGAAATAAGAGAAGAAGAAGACAGGGAGTTCCATGAGGATGAACTAGCAAAGGAAAAGAATAATGAAAGAAATGCTCAAACTAATATTCAACACAATGTCACAAATTCTCCAATTACTATAAGGAGCAACAAAGGATTTGAAGGCATGTCCCCAGAATTCCAAGTCATATATGAAGGGATAGGGAAGGTCCATATAATAAGTTCCAAGAAGATATCTAATTGGGAAAGTGACTCTACCACTCATGAACTAGAAACCCACAAATCCAAAGGAAGGCCCTCTAACAAATATGTAAGGGAAGTGGAAGGAGAACAAAATATTAAGATGGGAAATCAGTGTTAGATAACTAAGATCCTTAAGAACATGAGTAGAAAGGAACAAGTGAATGCAATATCTGAAGGAGGTAATTCAAAATCCTCTAATTTAAGATGGAAGTAATATCATAGAATATAAGTGAATTGGGAAACCTCATTAAAACCAGAGAAATCAAGAATCTAATAAGAATGCAAAAAACCCATGTTATGTTCTTGTAAGAAGCTAACTTGATGAAGAAATCTTTGTGTTAACTAGGTCATTTTGGAGAACCATTTTTGGTTTTTCTCAAAGCTCTTGCAGATCATCCAGAGGACTCAACACTTTTTTTTCAAACTCTTTAATTTCGTTAAAATAAACTCCAAATCAATATTTTGGGTAGCTATAAAATTAGAAGATAAAAACACAAAATACGTTTTCCCATTTGTTAATGTTTATGCTTCAGTGAATTATAGTAAGAATGGATATTTCTAGATATCAAAACCATATTTAGGGAATATTTTAACATTTCCATCTCTTCATAGAAATGTGGAGGCTCCATTGTTGGATACCCTTTTCAAGAAAATATGGAAGATCGTTTCAATGAGTGGGACCTTATGGACATTTCTCTCAAAGAGGAAAGTAAACATGGTCCAATAGGAGAAGTGGCACAAGGCATATTAATTGGTTGGTGAAAGGTATTGAGTTCTCCTCATCCATTTTTCCAAGAGGAGATTCAGATCATTGACCTATCAAGTTAAGCACAAAACCTCTAGAGGAATTGGGATCAATTCCATTTAATTTCAATCCTAGGTGGTTCCAAAAGGAAGGATTAATACAATTAATTCATGAATCTTAGGAAACGTTAGTAAAAGGATCCCCTACATTCTTTTAGGATTCCAAATTGAAAATGGTGAAGTAGGCTCTTTGTACCTAGCCTAAATCCATTTTTAAGCTTCCAGGTCAAGAAAACATTGATCTCATTAAACACTTTGAGAATCACCATTCTCAGATGGAGAATGAAATTATGATAGAGGGGCATATCAAAACAAATAATAAAAGATAAAAACAATCTTCCTTATCAATAGGAAAGAGGAGGAATAATAGAACTTAATGTCAAGAAATCCCAAGCTCAATGTTGGGGATCAAAACACATCCTTTTTTCACAAGCAAGACATCATGAGGGAGATCGGAAATTAGGTTAAAGAAATAGCCCTAGAGGATCAGCAAAAATTATCTTCCTTCCTTGAAATCAAGCAACAAACTTTCAACTTCTTTAGTAATTTATAATCTATGGAAAAGGAAATCAACCGAACTAAAGTGAAATATTCCTTCTCATCCTTTCCCTCTCTTATTTCAAATTCAAAAAATATCCTACTCATAATACCTATTAAGGAAGAAAATGTGATAGAGGCCATTTGGTCTCTTGACCCGAATAAAGCTCCTGGTCTGGATGGTCTTTCCATCAACTTCTTTAGATTACTTTAGGCCTTAATAAAGAAATATGTTCTATGAATGTTGAATTCCTTCATAATGAAAGGGAAACTAGGAGGGAATAAAAACTCCTCCTTCCTTGACTTAATCCCAAGAGAGTCAAAGCCTATATCCTTTTATCACTTTATGCATATATCCCTTTGCAACTAAACTTACAAGACCTTGATTAAAGTGACTACCAATATGTTGAGAATGATTCTTCCAACAAAAATATCACAGAACTAGGGGGGATTTAGAAGCATAGACAAATCCTAGACAATGTCATTTTAGTCCAGGAGGTGATCCACTCCAACAAGCAAAGTGGTGAACCAGGTATGTTATCATATTTGAAATGGAAGGCACTTATAATAGAGTTTGTCATTCATATATGTTCTCTGTCATGGGAAAAATGGGTTTCTGCTGAAGACTTTATAAAATCCGTAACGTATTTTGTGGGAATCCCTTGGATTTCTCCCTTAATTAATGGCCAACCTTTAAAATTATTTCTAGCATCAAGGGGATTGAGACAAGGATTCCACCTCTCCCCTCTTTTATATATATTAGTGGTTGAATGTCTTAGTAGAAATATATAATTCACTAGGATTAATGGAAATTTAAGGGGCCTAAGAAGAGCCAACAATACAAAGGATGTAAATGAATCCAATTTCGCTAAGGACGCACTCCCCATACAATGTTGTTTAAGCAAAATTGTTGTTAGATTTAAACAAATATTATATATATACTTGAATATTTCTTGGTCTCTCATCAACAAAAAGAAGAGTAAATTATTTAGATGGAACATGTTAGGGTCCTATAAATATAGTGATCAAGGCATGACTATATAGCTCTTATCCCAATGAGATGTTGTAAGCTTATATTTTACTTTAAATTATTTTTAGCTTTTGAAAGAAAAAATAAGAAAAAATTTGAAAAAGAAAAGAATGAAAATAATCAAAAGAAAAAGAAAAATAGAAAAAACATAAAAAAGGAAAAAAATGAGAAAATAAAATAAAAATAGGATAGAATAAAAGCATGTGAAAAACTAATAAAAATAAAAAATCCCCCAAGGGCACGCTAGTTAAAATGTTGCCTCAAGTTGTTAATTTTGATTAATTAGCAAAAGATTTTATTTATAATTGTAAATAAGAGGATATTTGAAATTTTGTCGCCTTTCAATAAAGTTCTTTTATGATTTAATGGACATGATTGTCCCTAACGGAATCAATGGTAGAGGTCGATGTTCACCTCCCCACCCTCGAGCTTTCAGAACTTAATAAGGGGAGGGGCGGGGAGGGTATAAAATATGGTTTTATGGAAACTACTGAAACCCACGTGGTGGCTCCATGATGACTTCAGGGTCCTCCCCTCCTTTATCACTTACCATTTTTAACCCCCTTCCCCCCCCCCACCCTTGTGGAAAATATCACTACTCTCACTCCATTCAGTGTAGAACACCTGTAATCTATTCATCTGCCCACGTCACATTAATGTTTGTTGTTGACTCTTCCCACCAACAATCATATGGGTGTTGGCCATTAATGAATCCTACCAATTTTTAATTCAATTAATGAAACAATCCAAAAATGGTAATGTTTTTGTTAATCACCCCACTTTCACTTTAAAAAAATCCACATCACCCTACCTTAGTACCTTTTGCCATTCGTTTGATCTGTTTAGGTTTTGACCTGAGGATTCTCAAGTGCACCAGCACCTTGTGCAACAATATTCCCATTTTGTAAGCGATCAATTATATTCTAGTAATACTCTTTCCTAAGACCCCATTAAATTCAAAGATGCCATCTCATTAAGGAAAGGATAAAATGGTTGTTGAAAGTCCTGTATTACCTCCTATGTATAACCTAGATGAATTTCCTTTAGTCGACACAGTATAAAAGGAACAAGAAGCTAAGAGATCAAGGGAAACTATGTCTTCTAGATATTTAGGTTCTCAAGCTACAAACTCTCGTGTTTCCAAGAGAAGAAATAAGATAGATCGTAAGGCAAACACTAAGATTGATACTAAGAATGATACTCAAACAAATATTCAAGAGGAATCATCAGAAGAAAAGGGTTCACAAAAGTAAGTTATAGTTCTTTTAACAGGTATTCCCACCACTTCCTTCTCACACATTAAAGAGACAAAAAATTCACCTGTATCTTCTATATCCCAGATTGCAACACAATAGAACATTTCTTCTAGATAGAGAGATTAAGAAGAAGAATGAAGCATTGAAGTCTACAACATACTCAAATTTTTGGAAGAGGACTTCTACTACACATCACAGATTGTTGTTTGCTCTTCACATAGATAAGGGACAGTTCCAATTAGCCTTCTGAGAACCTAGAGTTCCAGTACCTAAAGGTGCAGAAGACTACAAAGCCTTTGTCTTTTCATTCAATACCAAGAAGATTCATGCAATTGATCATATTTACTTGAATAATCATGTTGGTGAAATGATATACTCAACATTAACAAGTTCAACCATGTCAGCCTCTAAGGTGTAGGTCTCTCTAAACAACATGCATTCATAGCTAAAGATGGAGTGAATGTCATCCTTGGCCAAAGACACCATAACAAAATCTCTTGAATATTTGGTGATTAAACTACGATACGATCCTTGTGATGTCAAAGTAACTAAGGAGCTGATTAAAAACAAGAATTTTTATATTCAAGCTCTGAGAAAGTAGCTCAAGCTTCCAAGCATAGAGAACCCACAAATCAAAGAAATCACTCAACTCGAGGTAGAGTAATAAAATCTTCTCATGTTGATAGTTGAAGAGAACATTAAAATTCAAAAAATGGAGACAGGCATGGAGGCACTTTTGAAAGAAAAATAATTGTTGGTAGCTACAGGTACATCAGCACAACAAAACATACAACAAACAATAGAAATGACCTCAATGGAAAGGGTGGAAACATCCAATGTAGATTATCCTAAAAAAATAGTGAAATCTCTGAGGTTTATCATTAACCAACCAAGAAAATGAAAGATTGTTAGAATCACTAAAAATAATGGAGGGAAATCAAATCAAAGCTGACAATACATATTTAGCAGAAGTGAAAAAAAAAAATAGGCTTACTCAACATATTAGAAAGTACGAAAATTGGTCATTAGCATCACAAATGTTGGTAGAGGCCAAGAAAAGCATATGGCATAACATTAATGAAAATATCACAGAGTTGTGGTCATCATTCTAGATTATATTTGAGCAGGAGGAACTAGTATAGAATGTCAAAGCAACAATTGAATGAACAAAGGTTGAAATTGAACATAGGCCCACAAAAGCACATAGAATTATCAAGATCTAAACTGGAAGACTAAGGATGAGATCTAAGAACTTCAAATTCGAGAGATAATAGGCACAAACATGGAAGTGAAAAGAGTTCTAACAAAGAAGAACCTGATGATACAACTTTAAAACAAGTGCAAAGTGTTAGAACTACAACTGAAGAGATTTAACATGAAATTTAATTTGTTGTAGGATAAAGGGCTTCCATCTTTGACAACTTCTATTGGAAAATTGATTCCATTAGAGAACTAATAGGACAAGTTGTGTATATAGCTTCAAATACACTCAAATTTGCTAAAGTGACAGGAATAATAAGTTGAGAATCTTTCATGGGAGGCCTACCACATGACCTCTTCCTTCAACATTAAATCCATCATCTATTTCTCAATAAACAAACTTTTCAAACATACACATAAGTGGATGAAATATTTCGAAATATGGTAAATTTCTCTATTCCTAGTGAAGAAATATGGGATAAATAGTTGGATCTCGTTGATGAAAATCAAATAGAAGTTCTACAGGTTAGGAGCACTCAAACAAAAGAAGAAAAACTTGTAGCTATAGTAAAAAACAACACTCCTCAAAGTTTGAACAAGACATCTGAATTAGTCCAGGATTTCTATCATTTAGTTCTATTTTTGAAAACTCTATATCTTCTGGTAGATATTTTTTTGTAATCAATTTTATTTGAAGTTTGAATTAGTTCTAGACAGACTCTATAAGTGTTTTGTAAAAATAATTAGAAGGGGTTGGATTATGTAAAAATATAAGATATTTCTTTGATTGTAAGTCATGGACTTGATTTGGAAATAAACAATTCAGAAATACGAAGGCAATATTGTTTCAATATTCTTATGTCAGACAAATGGTGATGTTTTCCTATCTGTTAATTTTTTTTTCCTTCTAAGTTTTCACATGGATGTTCTGTCTCGATTATTACAAGAATATTAAGAGATAAATTTACTTACAGTTCTCTGCTCCGACTTGTTTAAATAATCTTAATGTTTTCCTCCTAATATTAAATATAGAATTCATTTAAGTATGTTTTATATTTAATTAATTCTCGCTTTATATTCATCTTATCCATAGCACACATAATTAATGAGATCTAGGAGTATTCCTACCTCGCCAAGTTCAACTACTTTATTTATTTTTGATTGATTACTGAAGATTTTCATGACTCCATGCCCAATGGACTTTTCTTTCATTCTACAACCAAAACTTTGAAAACTCGATTTTCACCTTTCATATCTAGCCTAAGATCCAAACAACAAAATTAAAACCATACAGAGAGAGCCCTCTCTAAAGTTGGAAAGGCTAGATCCTAGCTTTAAAAGTGGTTTGTGGTTACCTATGTAGTTTCTTTTTCAGCCTAGGAATACTACAAAGTGCTAAAATGCCAGTGACCATCCTAGGGGCTAAAAGCTAAACTTTCCCTTGTAAAATCTTGAATTTAAAAGTTTATATCCTAGTTCCTGTGGGTGACGGTGAGGTATGAAATACTTAGGCTAAATTCTTCACCCAAAAGTTGTGTTTTTACCCAATTGTGACAAGTTCCCTTGGAAATATGGCTCTTAGAAATATTCACACAAGATCACATCCATATCATGATCGTCCTAAAGTTGTGAGTGATATTAAGAGGTTGATTAGTAAAAATAAACTTGAAGAAAGTCAAGTGAGCAATAGCTCTCTACTGAGATCTCACTCACTCCTAGAAAGCCTTTTGACAGTCGAGGATATTGAGTTTGATTTTCCTTTTGAACATAGTCTTTTGAGAACCAAATCAAAAATCTTTCTCCCAAAAACAACCCCACCATAGTTTCCACCTCTAGCATCAAGAACAACTACAATTTCATGTACCTCTCACATTTCAATCATGGAAACCTATTATGCACCTTTGGCTATCCAACAAACACTAAATTCTATGCCACTAAATCATTCACAATGTATACCCCAATTCGATGGCATTGGGCCTACTACATATCAACAACACATTAATAAGATGAATGAATTTATAGAATTGGAAGAGGTTGATAATCATGATGTTCGAATAAGGTTTCTTTCTCAAAGTTTGATAACTGAAATGAGAAAATGTTATAGGGGATTGGTAGCAGGTAATATTTCTAATTTACAACAATTTCGTCAAGCTTTTCTTTCTTGTTGGGAGGTTAAAAAGAATCCACTTCACATTCTTGCAGATATTAAAATTTCAGGAGAGCTCCAAAAGAGTCAGTTCAATATTATTCTGATAGATTCAATAACCTTTATAATTCCACTCCAACAAAAATAATGCCCCCACTAGGATTTTCCTTACATTGATATCCATATTGTTTTGGTGTTGACGTGGCCTGTCGGGTAAGAGAAATAAATCTAGCTACTTTAGAGGAGTGAAAAAAAATGTTGTTAATGTAGAGGCCAAACTTCTAGCCAAGAAATCTAAGTTGAGGTATGAGAAGAGAGTGACCATTAAAGAAGAACCTTCTTTTTCATTAGATGTAAATCTAAACACTTTGGTTAAAACTATGGAGAGAATGATGGAGAGAATGACTTTGATATATAGAGCTCCACCAAAAGAGCCACAAGGGGGTCCTTAGATCAGGAATCTAAATTTTAGAAGACAGTAACCTCAAATCAAGAAAAGAGAATGAAGAAACCCACCAATTCAACAACAAATTAGACCTCCTTTTTAGGAAAATTATGCTGAGGAAGCACATGAGGTAGGGAAAAAGCCAGAAGAGAATCAAATCAATCTTTTTGGTGAAGGAGAAATAGATCATGTTTTCTTGACCAAAGAGGAACAATATTTGTTCTTATTATCACAACAATATGTGATGCCTACAAAATAAAAGGATTATAAAAATGGTTATCAAAATGCCATTATGGAAGTGCATAAACAATATAATCTAAGAAATAAAAAAGATGTTGCAAATCCTCCTAAAAAGATCCAAACCAATTGACCTTCTACAGGTCAAACAAAGGTTGATCCTCCAAAGGAAGCCCATCAAAGGTAAGATAAAATGTGAAAGAGGTAGAAAATAATCAACCTTCTTTTAACATTGAAAACGAGTTATGAAAGGTTAATTTTTTTTTTTTCCATTGATTGAATTAACGAAAATGGATGTGTATAGAAGTAAAGTTATAAAAGAACTGATGATAGAAGGACTAGATACTGTAAATATAAGTGATGACCAGCCTAGATTGTTGTTTGGAACAAAAATTGAGGGAAAATCACAAGATGGTAATGTGCGATTATTTTATGTTAGTATTAACATTCATGATTTCATTTTTCACAATGCCACTCTTGATTTAGGTGCTTAACATAATCTTATGCCATAAGAAACTATGGATAAACTCAGGTTAGATATAACCAAACCATATAAATACCTCTTCTCTTTTGATTCAATCAAGGCAAGATGTTTAGGTTTGATTAAGGATTTTTTTGTGAACCTTACCCAAATACTAGCAAAAAGAATAGTGATGGATATTTTTGTGGCTGATATCCCTCCAAAATATGGAATTCTCTTGCCAACATCTTGGGGAGGAAAGTTGCAAGGAACATTGCAAATGGATATGACAGATGCAATTATTCTTGTTTTCTGGCAACAAAGGAGATTGTATAGGGAGACTCTTATTAAATATATGGTAATATGTAAAGGAAAAACGAATAATTACCCACTCTATTTTGTACATTTTGACATGTATTCTTTCATTTTATATAATGACGTATGTTTGGAAGAAGAAATTCAAGACATGGAAAGTGAATAAGAAAAAACAAGGGATGCGAAGTTAAAGACTGAAACAAAAGATGATAATGATGAAGGCCTTTTGCGTGTGGATTTTGATGGGGAAATCAACAAGGAAGGAGTTATGGATGGTATATGGATCCTAGACACAAAATGAGATAGGTGAAATAAGTATTCCTACAAGCTTTCCCTCCAATGTATGAACAATGTTGTCAAATATCAGGCACTTATTTTGGGGTTGTAGGTATTGAAAAGATCGGGAACCAAAGTGATTTTGGTCAATGGATAATCAGAGCTCATAATAAATCAAATTAAAGGTGAGTATTCAACAAAACACCCAAGGTTGAGGGCATACAAAAATGTTGTTTTAGATGTTTTTCAGTGTTTTCCAGAGTATCAGTTGCCTTTGATTCCTAGAAATCAAAATGTGTTTTCCGATGCATTGGCTACCTCAACAAGTGCATGTACGATTCCTTTCCACCCAAATAAGAAATATGAGATTGAGGTAAAACATAGGCATGTTGTCGCAAATAACGTAAGATACTGGAAAGTGTTTGACAATGACAAACAATTATATAATTTTTTGCAATTGAAAGGGGAGCTTTAAAATTTTCATACTGATGTAGAAAATAGTGTTTATGATAATAGATAGGAAACTATTTTGAATCACATCAATGGGAACTTTGATGAACATGAAACAGAGTTTAAAATTTTGCAGTTAAAGGATGATGTGATACGAAGAGGTTTGGTACCACTTGAAGAATTATTTGATTTCAATGATGTGGCTCAAAAGCCCAAAAAGTAGCCTACTGGAACTAAAGTGGAGGATTGTAACATAAGGACTAAAGAAAAACCAAATATTATGAAGCTTTATAAGTATTTAGCTTTGGAAGAGAAGCATAAATGAATTGATTTGTTGAGAGAATAGTCTGATGTTTTTGCATGGGATACGAGGAATTGAAGGCCTATGACATGGGTATTATTTAGAATACTATCCCTATCAAAGAATATCATAAAAATTTCAAGTAGAAGCTAAGGAGAGTGAACCCTATTCTATCGCCCTTAATTAAGAATGAGGTAAGGAAGATTTTTGATGCCAAGATTATTGTACCTTTGAGATTTTCTAAATGGTTATCAAATCCAGTACCAGTTAGGAAAAAGACGAGAGAAATAAGGTTATGTGTAGATTTATGGAACCTCAATAAGGTTTCTCTCAAAGACAATTACCCCTTTCCAAAGATGGATCACATTTTGCAGCAAGTAGTTGGTTCTAGAAGAATTTCTTTACTTGATGGTTTCTCTAGTTACAACTAGAGTTTAGTGCATCCAGATGATCAAGACAAATCAGACTTCACAACACCATGGGGAACATTCATGTATTTGAAGATTCCTTTTGGGCTTATGAATGCAGGGGAAACTTTTTAGAGAGAAATGGACATTTATTTTGAAGATGGAAAAAATATATTTATTATGATATATCTTGATGACATCACTATTTTTTTTTTAAATGAGGAATATCATTTGTTTCATTTGAAAATATTCTTTGAGAAATGTAGAAAAAGGGTATTTCTTTAAATACTAAAAAGTATCTTTTTGAACTAGAAGAAGGTAAACTTCTAGGTCGTATAGTTTCCAAATATGGTATCAGAATTGACCCAAGTATAATTGAGGCAATCATCAAAATTGACCCCCCAAGAAACAAAAAGGAAGTGCATTCTTTCATTAGCAGCATAAATTTTCTGAGGAGATTTATTTCGAATTTGGTTGAAAGTTGGAGAGCTATCACTAATAGGTTGAGGAAGGATAGTGAAATAAAATGGAATGTTGAAGAAAAAAGGTCATTCAATGAGGTAAATTCAGCCTTGAATCATGCTCCTGTTTTTGCTACTCCTGATTACACTAAGGATTTCATTATATTTTCCTTTGCTTTAGAGCATATTATTGTAGCAGTACTGATGCTGAAAAATGAAGGACATGAGTATCCCATGGATTTTTTCAATACGGGTTAAGAGATGCTTCTTTGAAATATAATATTATGAAAAATCAAGAATTTTCCTTGGTAAAAGCCTTGAAGGATTTTAGAGTGTATATATTGCATTCTCATATAATTGCTTTTGTTCCCAATGTAGTAGTAAAAGACATCCTTACTCAAAATGATCCAGAGGGGAAGAGGGGTAAGTGGATAGTTGTTATTATGGAATATGATATTGAAATTAAGCCCACAAAGCTTATTAAGGGTCAGTGATTAGCCAAATTGATGACTGAATAAAATTTGTATGCATTTGATATCAATTTTATTGTTGCTCAAGATGATAAAGAAGAGTTTGTCCAATGGGTATCAAAAAAATTTGTTTCTTCCCCCTAGTATACAGATATTATTTATGTTTTGCATATTTTACAAGCTCCACCTGGTTTAATAAAGACTAACACATGGTTTCACAAATTAAAGGCTGTCAAATTCTGCACTATAGATCAGCCTTTATATTGGAAGCATGTTGGAGGAATTTTATTGAATTGTTTGTTAGAGGATGAGGCAGATAAGTTAATGGAAGATTTTCATAAAGGTGACTATGAAGGATATATTTTCTGGAAGACTACAAGAAATAAAATATTGAGAGTTGGTTTCTATTGGCCTACATTGTTTTCTAATGTGCACAAAAAGGTTTCTACTTGTCATCAATGTCAGATCTTTGAAGGTAAGAACAAACTCTTGCCTTTGCCTTTAAAGCCTACTTCAGTAGAAGTACATTTTCAGAAGTGGTTATAGATTTTATTGGGGATATTCATCTAAGTTCTTTGGCCCAACATAAGTGGATTCTAACAACCACATATTACTTCATCAAATGGATAGAAGCAGTTCCAACTGTGCAGGCCATAGAATCAATAATTATCCAATTCATGGAAGGTGATATTCTTTCTAGGTTTGGTTGTCCTCACAAGATCATCACTGATAATGTTATTGCATTTAAATCTAAAAATATGGTTGATTTTTGCAATAAATATCATATTGTACTAGGACATTCTACTACTTATTATCCTTAAGGAAATGGGTTATCAAAGTCTTCAAACAAAAGCTTAGTCAATATAATAAAGAAGTTGTTAGAGGAGAACAAGGAGTATTGACACAAAAATTTGATAAATGCTCCATGGGATGATAGGGTAAGTACTAAGAAGTCAATTGGAATGTAAACTTTCCATTTCTTTTATGGAGTTGATGTAGCTTTCCCTACTTCCCTAGGAATTCCAGTGTTTAAATTACTGCAGGAATTAGAGGTAGAAACAAATGATGTGCATAGAAGGATAAATAAATTCATACAATTTCAAAAGACTAAAGAATGAGTCCACAACAACGATAAGATCAAAATCATTCATGACAGGATGGTGAAGGCTAATGATTTTCAGCTTGATGACCCTCTGTTAAAATGGGACACCGGAAATGAGGAAAAGGGAAAGCATGGAAAACTTGAGAGTTTGAGGAAGGGGCCTTACAAGATTGAAGCTTTTTGTGGGACCAATATTTTTTTTTTAAGGATATAACATGACAATTACTTACTCGAGGCTCTGTCAATGGCAAGTTACTCAAACATTACTTCACCTAAGTTCAGCTGCTTTCAAAAATAACACTGTATATACCATTTTATTTTTTCAAATACTATAGGTGTGGGTGGTTGTCATCATAAATTGAAGCCTGGAATGAAGGTCCTAATTTTCTAATGAGTTTGTACCATATGTAGTGAATTTTTATTTAGTCAAGTTAGTTTCAGTTGATTTAGGCTCAAATAAGCGCCCAATGGTTAAGGCTACTAGTCTACAATGTTCTTGGCACCTCACAGGGAGGATGCCATCCCCATTAGAGCCATTGTTAACATCCTATAAATATAGTTATCAAGGTATGATTTTCTAGCTAGTTATCCAAATGGGATGTTGTAAAAATATTTTTTCCTTTAAATTGTTTTTAACTTTTGAAGAAAAATAGAAAAAACATAAAAATGAAAAAATAATGAAAAAAAGAAAAATAAAAGGGGATAAATAAAAACATGTGAAAAATGAGTAAAAATAAAAAACCCCCAAAGGGCGCGCTAGTTAAAATGTCGCCTTGAGTTTTATATTATGGTTAATTTTGATTAATTAGCAAAAGATTTTATCTAAAGTTGTAAATAAAAGGAGGTGTGACATTTCTTCTCCTTTCAATAATGTTCTTGTGTGATTGAATGAGTGAGATTGTCCCCACCTAGATTAACAATGGATGACGATGTTCCCCCCTCCAAGCTTTCAGAACTTAACAGGTAGGGGTCTGAAATATGGTTTTGTGGAAACCGTTGAAACCCACGTGGAGGTTCCACGATGACTTTATGGAACGACCCTCCTTTAGCACATACCATTTGCATCCCCCCCCTTAAAAACCACTACTCATTCATGCCTGCTCTAGTTCAATTTAGTACATGCCACCTACCATCCACTCATATGTCCATGTCACATTATCATTTGATTTTGAATCTTCTTGCCAACGGTCATTTGGATGTTGGATATTAATGACTCCTTCAAACATTTAATTCATTTAATTAAATTCTCTAAAAATGGTAATATTTCAATTAATCACCCCCTTCTCGGTTTGGAAAACCTACCATCAGCCTACATTAGTCCCTTTTGCAATTCCTTTGATCTCTACAAGTTTTGACTTGACAATTTTCAAGTGCACCAGCACCTTCTGTAGCAACATTCCCCTTCTGTAATCGATCAATTGTAGTTTGATAACACTATTTCCTGAGCCTCCATTATTTTCAAAGATGTTGTCTCATAAAGAAAAGGAAATAATGTTTATTGAAAGTCCCTTGTTACCTCTTATTTATAACCTAGATGAATTTCCTTTGGTCGACACACAGTATAAAAAAAGAGGAAACCGAGATTGAGTTCAACTTGTATGAGCTTCATAACTGAAAAAATCAGAAATTCTTAGATAACAATGATGAGTTGAGTATCTAGGAGTCATTCTTACCTCAATTCATTTTTCCACAGACACATGTCTTCCAATAATTTGTTACATGGTGTCATTTGAGGTATCTCCCTAGCCAAAAGCTAATAATTGTCTGAAATAATGAAATATTATTCGCAATTACACTTGAAGATATCTTCCAATCTCTTTAGATTAATCCTAAGACTCTGTTGCATCAATTTTCCACTAATTCACTCATGGAAATATACCGAAAGCTTACTTTCTCCCAATGAGACCATATTTTTTGGTCATTTCTAACTGAAAATTCTGAGTTATCCAAAAATAATCCCCCATATTCTCCTTTTATTTTCCCTAAAAGGTCAAGGCAAGTTATTTATATGGTTACTTGCCTATTAGGTTATCCCAAAGATTAATGGTAGATGAATTAGTGTTAGGTTTTTGTCAGTGTTCTCAATTGGGTAGAAGCCATTAGCCATTTTGACCTATAGTCAATAGCTATCAAATTTTACCCATGACTAGTTTATGAAATTTACTGTTGAAGGTGCATTTAAACACAAATCAGTAGGCTTGTATATTTTATGCTTTTCTATCAAGAAAACAGGTTCAAATTTTAGTTGCAGAAGATGGATGTACAAGGAAGACCACTATCCATCATTCACTAGATTTCGTTGGTCATAAATACTATAGAGCAATATTCATTTAGTAATTCTGTAGATGAAATTTTGCATGTATCATTGTGTCTTCTTAGCAGCAATGTTATATCAATGATTTCAACAGAAATAAAAAGAGTTTTACATCTTATAGGACAAGCCAAGGTTGGAGACTAGTATATTTACTAGAATTAAACAGAAATTCAAATCTATAGATGTGAACTCCCTCCCTACATGTTGCCATTTTCTGTACCAGTAAGAATCTTTTCCTTGGAATATATCACACAAATGTTGAATATGGATGGCCTACATTTTATGTCATGAAAGAAGAAGGCACAATTTACACTGAAGGCACACATTGGTCCTTACATCGTTAACCTTAGAGCAGCAACAAAGGAGGTAGATGATTTAATGACGAAACTGACATTCAAGATAAGTTTTACATGGTCTTATGGAGTTCAAAAAAAGACCACACGTTATGCACATACACCTAGACCATAAATAGAGCAGTATGTAAAGAAAATGAGTGGATAGAGAATACACTACAAGAGGCTGAAGAGAAAATTGTGAGTCATACATGTAAATAAAATCTTATTTCAAATGACAAAAAAGCTAAGAGATCAAAGGAAAGTATGTTTCCTACAGATTCAGGTTCTCAAGCTGCATACTTTCATGTTTTCAAGAGAATAAATAAGACAAACACTAAGGAAAATACCAAGCCTGATACTAAAAATGATACTCAAACAAATACTCAAGAGGAATCATCAAAAGAAAAGGGCTCATAGGAGAAAGCTATAGTTGTTTTAACAAGGATTCCCACCACGTCCTTCTCACACATTCAAGAGACAATAGAGTCACATGTGCCTTCTACATCCTAGATTGCAACACAAAAAAACATTTTTTCTAGATATAGAGATTAAAAGAAGAACGAAGTGTTGAATGCTACAACATAATCAGAATTTTGGAAGCAGACTTATACTACTCACCATAGATTGTTGTCTGCACTTGACACAAACAAGGGAAATTTCTAATTAGCCTTCTTAGAACCTATAGTTTGAGTCCCTAAAGGTGGAGAAGACTACAAAGCCTCTATCTTTTCCTTTGATACAAAGAGGATTCAAGAAATCGATCAAATTGACTTTTATAATCAGGATGGTGAAATGATATACTCAACATTAGAAAGTCCAGTGATGGCATCCTAGAAGCTATATTACTCTCTAAACAACATGCATTCATAGCTAAAGATAGATCGAATGTCATCCTTGGCCAAAGACACCAAAACCAAATTTCTTGAACATTTGGTGATTAAACTAGGAAATGATCCTAGTGACATCGAAGGAGCTGAGGAGATGATTAAAAACAAGAATGTTGATATTCAATCTCTATGAAAGTAGCTCAAGCTTCCAACCATATAGCACCCACATACCAAAGAAATCACTCATATGGAGGTAGAGAAAGAAAATTTGTTGAAGTTGATAGTTGAATAGAACATTCGAATTCAAAAAATGGAGACAAACATGGAGGCACTTCTAAAAGAAAACTAATTGTTGGTAGCTATAGGTACATCAATGCAATAGGCAATAAAACAAGCAACAACAATGAACTCAACAGGAAGGGCATAGACATCCATTGCAGATTCTTCTGAAAAATAAGTGAAAGCTCTAGTAGATTTATCAATAACCAACCAAGAAAATGAAATATTGTTAGCATCATTGAAAAGAATGGAGGAAAATAAGATTAGAGTTGAGAATGAATATTTATTAGAAGTGGAGAAAAATTTCAAACTTACTCAACATATTATAAAATATGAAAATCAGCCATTAACAACAAAAATGTTGACATGAGCCAAGCAAAGAATATGGGATAACATTAATGCAAATATCATAGAGTTGTGGTCATTGTTCCAGATTATATTTGAGTAGGAGGAACTAGTAGAGAAGGTCAAAGCAACACTTGAACGAACAAAGGTTGAAATTGAACATAGGCACACATAATTATCAAGATATTGAACTCCAAGATTAAGGATGAGCTTGAAGAAGATCAAATTTGAGATAGAACAAGCACAATAGTTGAAGTGAAAAGAGTTCTAACAAAGAAGAACCCAATGATACAACTTTAAAACAAGTGCAAAGGGTTAGAACTAGAAGCGAAGAGATTTAATAGAAAAATTCATTTTTTATCAGATAAAGGGCTTCCACCTTTCAGAAATTTTAATGGGAAATTGATTCCATTAGACAACTACCAGGACTAGTTGTGTAATATAGTTGTAGATACATCCAAATTCACCAAAGTGACAAGAATAATAAGTGGATAAGATTTCATGGAAGCCCTAGATAATGAACTCTTCATTCAACATGAAATTAATCATATGTTTCTCAATAAACCAACTTTTCAAACATATAGAGAAGTGGATGAAATATTTAGAAATATGGTAAATTTCTCTATTCCTGGTGAATAAAGATGGGATAAATTGTTGGAGCTCATTACGTAAAATAAAACAAAAATCCTATGGGTTAGGACAAACAAAATATAAGACACAAATATATAGCTATAGTCAACAACAACACTCTTCAAAGTATGAACATAACATCTGAATTAGTCCATGATTGTTATCATTTAGTTATATTTTTGAAATATCTACATCTTCTGGTAGATATAATTTTTTTATTAATTTTCTGTGAATTCTAAATTAGTTCAAGACAAACTCTATAAGTATTTTGTAAAAATAATTAGAAAGGGTTGGATTATGTAAAAAAGAGAAGATATTTCTTTGACTGTAAGTTGTGGACTTTATTTTGAGGTAATAAATTTAGAAATACAGAGGAAGTATTGTTTCAGAATTCTTGTGTCAGATAAATGGTGGTGTTTTCCTATCTGTTAATTTGTTTTTCCTTATAAGTTTCACATGGATGTTCTTTCTTGATTGTTACAATAATATTACGAGTTGAATTTACTTACAATACTCTTCTCTGGGTTGTTTAAAAAATCTTAATGTTTTCCTTCTGAGATTAAATATAAAATTCATTTAGTTATGTTTTATATTTAACTGATTCTCACGTTATATTCATCTTATTCATACCACACAATTCATGAGATCCATAAGTTTTTCTACCTCGCCTTGTTCAACTACTTTGTTTATTTGTGATTGATTATTGAAGATTTTCATGACTCCATGCCGAATGGACTTTTCTTTCATTCTACAACCAAAACATTGAAAAAAGTTATCTTCAACTTTCATAT
This sequence comes from Pinus taeda, assembly GCA_000404065.3. NCBI lineage: Eukaryota > Viridiplantae > Streptophyta > Pinopsida > Pinales > Pinaceae > Pinus > Pinus taeda. Next base: position 62,678 of record APFE031309678.1, read on the forward strand.
CTAGCTTAAGATCTAAATAGTAAAATTAAAATCATACAGAGGGAGACCTCTCTAAATTTGGAAGGGCTATATCCTAGATTTAAATGTGGTTTGTGGTTACCTCTGCACTTTCATTTTCATCCTAGGAAAACTACAGAGTGCTAATAGAAAAAACTTATTTATATCCTTCAGGAGATCTCCAACACACTTTAATTCTCTTTAGATACTAAGTGGTATTATTTTAAATACCTTGGAATTTCAATATCTCTAGGAACTTCAAATTTGGAAAGATGGATTGATACTCTATACAAATTAAAGAAGAAAACCTAAGCTTGGAGAGCGCAATGGATAACCATAGTTGTTTGGTTGATATTGGTAGAATATTTCCTATCATGTATTTCATTATATCGTTGTTCAGGGTTGTTAACTCCAAAATATGTGATCACACAAGTGATCATTTTGATTAAAAAAATTGTATGGCAAGGAAGGAGAAATAATGAAAAGAAATTCCACTTGGTTCAATGGAACACGGTTCACCTCCAAAACGAAAATGGTGGCTTAGTTGTGAGATACCCTATGTTCATCAATATTTCTCTTAGAGAAAAAAATATTTGGAGGCTTATATTAGTTACAAAGGAATGGTGGAATTCATCTTTTATCTGGAAATACTTGAATAAAAATCACTTGTTAAGACTTGAGGCAATTCATTGGTCTCACCCTGGCTCTCAAAAATATAAGTTATGGAGGTTTCCCCTCTTATTTTTCACCACCTCAACTGACATGTTGGGAATGAATCTCATACCAGCCTTTTGCAAAGATAAATTTTCCCTAAATGGCCCTTTGGGAATCGAGGAAGAATTTAAATATTTGGCTTCTTGGATGCAATAGAAAGGGTTCTTGAAAGTAAAAGAGATATCACTTTGGGACGATCAAGGTCATTAGAAGGGTTTGATTAGGCCTAAGTTTACTCTTCATCTTAGACCTAAATAGGATAAAATGATATTTATGTTAAATGTTTTGGCTCCTACATCTATCTCGCTACATGATCTTCACTTTTGGTGTTTATTTCCTCACCAAATATATTTATTTAAGCTAGGATACTCTCATTTGGTAAAGTGAATTCCTCACCCTCCCTCTTGTATTCTATCGGAAAAAATCTAGACGAAAGAAGGTATTCCAAAAATAAACACCTTTTGTTGGTTATCTCATCCATTGAAAATAATTCCTATGAAAATATTAGGAAAACAAATATCCATGGTACTTTAAGATGTTTTTTATGCCTTATCTCTGAGGAAAATTTTTCTCATTGATTTCATATTTTCCCTTTCTCTTTAGGGACTTGGTGGTTAGTCTTCATTCCTATCACTTATATTATCTCCATATTGGGTTTGTAGGGGGAAATGTTAGAATAATGGAGATATAACTACTCGTGGTGTTAGAAAGCCTCCTCTTTACCAAATCATTGTTGGGAATTCCTTTTCAATTTCTTGTGTTGTTCCATTTGAATCACAAAGAACAAAGTTATTTTTAAGAATGAGAACTTGTCTCCTTATTTCGTCAACTCTAAATCATCCTCCATTTTATTTGAAGCTATATCGATTAAAGGTTTCAATGCAAAACAAATCAAGGATTTGAACTAAGAAGAATGTGACTAGATTAAGATTGATAAGGAATTTCCCCTTCTTTGAAATTCATGCTCAGGCCTGTTAGGTGTATGATTCCATGTATTAGACTCAGTCAATTGGAATAGCTCAAGTGAGTATTGGAGAAATCGAATTTCTCTCTCCTTCTTGATAGAGATTTAAGAGGAAATTTGGGAGATGCAAGAGTAGGAGGTGTTTTATTCAACCAAGGAAAAAAAGCGTATCACAATTTTCTTGAGGTCTTGGTTCAATGACAAAAAAATATGCTGAATATCTTGCATTATGGAAAGGTTTGGAAATGGCTACTAAAAAGGAAATTTCTAGCCTATTAGTATTTGAAGACTCAGTGCTAGTCATTCGTCAAAAACTAAGGAAAACAAGGAAATATGTTTATATTCTCCTCCCTTTAATCAAAGGGTTCTTTTCTTTGCCTTCCAGTTTGAGAAAATCAAGTTCTTTCACATATACATGCATTTAAAATCAATTGGTGATGCTTTAGCTAAAAAAGGATCCACCTTGGGACAAAGCATCCTAGAAATGAATAATAGACTTAACACTTATCCAACTCCTTAATGATAATTGATTGTCTAAGATATAGTTAGGATAGAGTTAGTGTAATTCTTCCCCACTACATTGTTATATTGAATACCCCAAGTGACAATCATTTGTTGATTGATTTGATCATCAAAGGGAAAATTTTTGGATGAGATATGTGACTCGTTCCCTTTAACAATTCAAATTATTTGGTTTGTCTCTAGAACTGGAAGGTCCTTAACATCTGACAACCTTTCCATTTCTAGCCATGGATGATTTGGAGCCCTCCCCAGTGTTTTAATTTGATTTACAAGTGGCATGCTATTTCAATAGCTTCAAATTCAAGGTGTCTTCTCTCTTTATTTTCCTCTCGGTGGGATCAATGGTGGATCATATCAACTGGGAAGTCTAAAATCTTGTTCAATAGAATGGAATTAATTCATCCATCCTATGCCATCCCTCGGATTTCAATTCTCTGTCTAGTTGAGACTTGGGAGATGGTTTTAGAATTTGTGTTGTAGTTTGGCTAGTGGCACGATTTTAATCCTATATATATATAATATATATATATAATATATATAATTAGATATATATATATATATTATATATATATATATATATATATTGAATTCCTTGACTCTATAGATTAGTGATTTGTTTTCAAGCCATCTCAATTCGAATATGGTATATTTCTTATCAGTAGGTTATCTTTTTGGGTGTTTGGTGTCTCGTATGTGATGGTAGAATCTCAGAATCCCTCGTAGATGTCAACATGAACCTTGTTCTTAGTATGATTTTGAATGTTTCTCAATTTCTATTTGTTTCTATCCAAAAACTTAAGGACATGGTTGAAAGGAAGCAAATCTCTTTTCAACTCTTCCTGGAAGAAAAATTTCTCAGGCGCCATGTAGATATGCAATAGTCAATGGAAAGTTTGCATGAGGCGGTGCATTCACTCTGTATTCATCTGCCTAGTTTGGAAGTCTATAGGACTAGAAATATGTATTTTTCTTTGGGAAGTGTTATGTCCTTAATGAAAGGAAAATTACCCACCACTTAATGGGCTCTGATTTTGTTGGCCAAAATTGTTGCTAAGACTTGAAGTCTGAGTCTTTGGGTGGTGCCTTCTAGAAATATGTTATCCTATGTTAATATGTGAATTTTTTTGCATATTTTGGACATTTTATAGAATTTAAAATAGACATATATTTAGATTAAGATGGAATTGTAACCCTAGGGTTGGAAATATTTCTAAACAAACTAATGATAACATAATTTTTTTTCAAGAAAATCTAAGGTTTTGGTCCCTAATCCAGTGTTTATTAATACAAAAACCCTTACCTGTTATTTATATCTATATATATATAGTATGCCACTCAATTTATAACATAATAGACACATATTTGTTTGTGGGGAAGAATGTCAACAAACATGGGGATGATGAGATATGCTATTTCCCTTGTGTTTATTAATACAAAAACCCTTACCTGTTATTTATATCTATATATATAGTATGCCACTCAATTTATAACATAATAGACACATATTTGTTTGTGGGGAAGAATGTCAACAAACATGGTGATGATGAGATATGTTATTTCCCTTGTGTTGAATGCAGGGCCTTATGTCA
>APFE031309686.1:0-15315 GCA_000404065.3 Pinus taeda
CTTTTGCTCATCCTCAACATAGTCATAAGTTCGACAAAGGACAACAAACTCAAACAAGAAGGTATCAGGGTCCTCAGAAGTCAGACCATGGAAATGAGGTAATGCAGAGGGACTTATGTTTTTCATTTTCATGTCTCCATTGGTCTCCCAAATGGGAAAGGCACCCTCTATTCTCTCATCTTCTCTTCTACCGTTTCAGTTTTCAGCCATGGCTGCAGATGGAATGGTTTCTAACTCTTCTTCGGTTATAGGATCTTTGTATATCTCAGGAGGTTCACCTATAGGTTCTTCTGGCTCACTGTCACCAGAGAAAAGAGAAAGTTGACTCAGTGATGTGGTGGGGTTGTTGGGTAAGAATTTTCCGGTCTTATCTCTGTTCCTACGAGGCATGAAATGGAAAGACTTTTTCTTGCTTTTTGTATTTTTTTCCTTGTACCTGCAAAACTAAAATAGGTTGAACTGCAGCTAACTATCTTACTAAAAGGAAAATGCGGAATTGAAATGCTAATTTACGCTTGCAGAATTGAAATGCTAATCTATGAAAGCAGAATTGAAATTCTAATCTATGCTTGCAGAATTGAAATTGCGGAATTTGAATGCTAATCTATGAAAGAAGGAAATGTCTATTCTACTTTTGCGGAAATGAAATTGCAGAATGGAAATGAAATAAACTACTTACCAGAAGTTTGTAGTAGAAAATAGAAGAATAGCAACAATCACCAATACTCTGATGCTTCCCCGGCAACAGCGCCAAAAAGATGATGGGCTCCAGTATTGCAGCAATAATGCTGCAACTCCTGGGACTCCCTTCTTTACTTTTATCAACCCGGTTGTTCGTAGCAAACTTGGAAGCGACGGTGCTGTAAGCACAAGTACTATCTCTTGTCGCAGCTGTCACTTGGTCAGCTGGCACAAGTCCGCTAGGGGCTTTAGCCAACTTCTATAAGTTCTCAGAAGAAGCTTTTAAATGATGAATGAAAGCTAACTCAAAGGGAGCTAATCTACTTGCAAAAGGAAACTGAAAGAGAAAGAGAAATGCAAACCCTAGCAAACCCTAATTCTACCAGCTAGTTCTACTGATGCAAAAATGAGAATGCAAACTACTAAATGAGATGCCATTGACTTCAAAAAGGGAAAATGCATATGTCTTAGACTACCTTTGTCCTAGAAAGTATCTTTCTGTATTTTTTTGATTAAGTGTCGATTTTCTCATGCATATGCTTGAACTGTGCTTCACTGTGCAGGAGTGGATCAAGGAAGAGGAATGCTTGGAAATGGTTGAAGAGGATCAGAGGGGGTCTAAGGAGTGCCTAACACTATTCCCCAGAGTCTCACAAGGTTTGGCTACTAGGAAACCTCACTTGTGAGCTTCTACAGGAAGTTTGCAGGGGTTCTACAAGAAACTTCAGGATTTCTACAAGAAACTTCAGAATTTCTACAGGATGTTTGGAAGTCAGTTTTTAGGCGGTGGATGAGTGAGGGAAGGTGCATGGATGGATCTAGAGGTAGGATATGGGTCTAAAAATGGCCTAAGGACTGGTGGGTGGATCGGTGAAGAGGTGTAGCAGGCTGACTTGGCTTGAAGATGGCTAAGGCAATGATAAGCAAGGAGGTAAGGTTTCGTAGACACAAAGGATAGATGGGAAAAGGGCAGCTTAGCTACAAAATAGAACAAGAGGCTTAGATGATGCCTTGGGAGGATGGATGAAGGAAGAAGATACCCTGCACGGTGGACCTTGATCAAATCAACGAAGACCTGCAAATGATCAAATCCTAAACTAGTCTATTATATCCATCAATCAACATAAATGAGCAACAACTTTATTTGGGAAGAAAACCTTGTACACCTTCTATGTAAAGAAACATTTCAGATGTCCAAACCCATGACTAATCTCTGCAATTAAAACAAGCACACTAAAAGATTGCATAAACAAGCAAACTAGTGTTTTTGTGAGGCAGCACTATTTCCTCAATTTCAGCCCCAAATCCAATAAGGCCGAGGTGAAACCAGGAGTGTGGTTGTCTCTTTTTCTTGGAGATATTGTTGTTATTATCCTACCAAAACATCTAAACCAAATTCATTCACAAACAGTGATCTATTCCAGTAACATAACGAAATCTTCTTAACAGCAATGTGTTCAAATGCATAAAGGAAAAAAACAGTGATACGTAAAGGAAAAGCAATAATATAGAAAGGAGGTCCTAGGCTCTCAGGTTGGGCCCAACCCTAAGAGCTTTGGATCCTATAAAAAACTCAGATTTGATAGGAAACCAAACTGCTTCTCATTATCCAAAAAGAATCATAACAATCATGCCAAAAATGGCTACAAAGGAACAAAATAAAGCTGCAGCACTGAGGTGAAAAGTACACAATAGTTTCAAAAGTCTCTTTACGAAGGTTGAGGCCTCAACATTTATAGATAACAAGGGACCTAGCTGGCCTCCTCAATCTGTGGAACGCGACTGTCAAACTGTGAGTCAAACAGTCCCTTCCTAAATGCTGATTGGTTGCCTTCTGGATTCGGTTTGGTGGTCTTTGGAGCTCGGAGTTGGAGGTGAAGATCCCGAGGAAGGGTCATTGAATGCCATAGGCACCCCTCCTTCAAGTCCTCACTTCAGGCTTGGCTGCCTTATAGCTCATGATTGCTTTGACTTTTCTCCAATATATGTCAAAAACCTGAAATAGACACGTGTTAACCACCTAGGAAAAGTAACTTCCCTTATTCGTACCAAAGACACAAACATACTAAAAATAATGCATAAACTATAGAAAATGACGGATTTGAACAAGGCTGAACAATGAAAATTAGGCCAAATGAGCCCAAATTGTTACCAATTTTGGGGCTCATCACTAAGGTATAACAGTTTTATAGTTTAGAATATTTTCATTCAAAATATTGGGTTTTTTTCTTGACAAACTATTTTGCATTTGAGTTTTTTCAGCATAAGATGCTAAAAAAAAGTAGTATATGCAGAAGATTATCCCAGATTATCTCAAAAGAACTGAGCAACATGGAAAATGGGTAAGCAATTTAAAAATTTCGACTTAAAAAAATTACAGGTTTGAAAACATAATGTATTTTTGGATATATTCATCAAGTTGTTGGAATCAATCGTTTAACCACTCCCAACTCCTGTGCTTGGCTTGTTTCCCATTATACATTCGTCAATAAAAACCAACCATATTGACTTACCAGTCATCCTTCTTCATTAGTAGTTACAGAAAGGGATTACCTAATGTGTTGCAACATGTTGCATCGTTTAGCTGGCACACCTTCCCTATTAGTAGTTACAGTAGTTATAGAAAGGTAATATCTAATGTGATGTAACTCGTTGCATCATGTAGCTGGCACACCATTCACAGGTTCCATATAAACTTACTGATGATTCTTCCTCATTAGTAGTTACAACAAGGGATTACCTAATGTGTCGTAATGTGTTGCATCATGTAGCTGTCACAACATTCACAAGTATTATATTGACTTACCAGTGATTCCTCCTTGTTAGTAGTTACAAAAAACCGACCATATCAACTTACCCGTCATCCTTCCCCAATAGTAGTTACAGAAAGGGATTACCTAATGTTAACGCATTGCCTCATGTAGCTGGAACACCATTTACAGGTAGCACATCGCCAAGACATGCACATATCCTTACCTGTCTCACAACATGTGTTGTGGTGTGTGCCTACTGCATGTGACACCTATCACACCAGACATGTGTATTACTTAGACAAGATATATACAAACCAATGTAATACAATATATATACAAACCAATGAAACTTAACATTTAATTCCAAATGAACTAATGCTAGCATTAGTTTTTGTTCGAAAAATACTAATGAAGTAAATCCATTTAATCATAAAATTACATAGCTCATATAACCTCTTTGCCTCGAGAAGAGGCCAAATAAGATCATCAATAATCTTATTGATCTTATTGGTCGTGAAAATAATTCCGTCAATTTGATAGGTTGAACGACTGTATGAGTGATCATATTTCATGAAAAGGCATGGAAAAATTTAGGTTAGTTCGCAAGGGAATTAATGTCAAGCGATAAATTCGATTATAATAGTCCCATGTCACAAGTGGAAAAATTGGGAGTTACTTCGACCCCATAATAATGTTCCCATCTCTTCCATGAAATATGATGCCATTTTCATTATGGTTATAATTAACGAGATGGCTAAAACATTGCCAACATTAAAAATAAATAAATAAATAAATAAAATAAAATTGGTGACAAAAATCGTCCTCGAACCTGTGTCTGTGTATTCGCACCTAGAATCACATCTCAAATTTAAAATAAATTCCTATTTCAGTTAAGATTGCAGTTTAGGTACACTTGTTAGTTATAGGAAGAGATCATTTTGAAAAATAACTATAATATTAAAAATATTATTATTTTCAAATTTAAGCATAAGTTACGGGAGGAGAAGGAATTAGGGGGAAAAAGAAAACTAAAATATTATAAGGAGGTGATCAACTCCAATTTTGAAAACTAGAATTATTTCTCTCTTGGCTAGTGCTAAGAAGAAAAAAAACATTGGGAGAACAAGAACTAATTCTCATAAGCTTGGAAGTGACACTCATCACTAGTCTATTCCCAAAACACCTTGGAACGAAAGAGTTTGACATCTTTGCAATACTAAGAGTGCTGAAAACGATGAAAAGCAATGAGATTGTCGACTCTTACCCACATCCATTATGATTTTCATAACCTTTGCCACACTACCAAACTTCTTGACTTGTTCAACCAACAAAACTATAGGGATCTAGATACATTTTTCCACCTTCTCTTGAATCATATAAATAAATGGTGAAAAAATCTCAATTAAACATCATAAACATATTTAATGTATATTTAAAATATTTATCTTTATAAATATAGATTTTTAAATATTCAATTAAAATGGGATATTTTAAATTATTTATATTATAGGAATTATATTGTGCTCATTTGGTTGAATTCTTGACAATCTTGTCCACTGAGAATCAAATTATAGTTCAATTTTGAAACTAAGGATTTGTTGATACATTTTTCATATGGATTATAAAAAGAAATGTTCAGTAAAGAAAAAAATGTTATATGTTATTAAAAATAATTAAAAATAATTTAATAGTTATAGAGATAAGCATATTTTAATTTTAGATTTACAAAGCATTAAGAGGAATCAAAATTTTCTATGTGCAAAATTATTTTGAGCATAAAACTTGAGAAAAGGTTTGCATCTTGAGAGATTTGATTTCTCTTGGCTATTGGTACAACTTCAATAAAGATCTATTTATGTTAGTTTTGAACAAAACACTAATAAAATGTTATAATTGTAAAAAATAATTTATTTTCATTGGTTTTATATAATATATACATAGTTGACATTGGAATATTTTATTTATGATTCACATTTTGAGTATTAAAATGTGTTTTTTTTTAATAAGCTAGCAATATTTGTATTGCAAAAAATGTACAGAGTTTATAAGCATGGAGAGTCTTGGCCAACCTATTACAAGATTGAGCGAGAAGCAAACGACATTGACTCTCACAAAACTATTACAAGTAAGACCATCTACCCTTGTGAAGGAAACTAGATGACCTTCTAGATAATTGAGAACATAAAAATAGGACATGGAAACAAGAGAAGGATAGTAACCTCAAAATTACCTTATTCACGATGATAGCCTTAGCAATGTCAAGTTCTACGTGTAGGGGTTATCCTCACCATGCTTGAGCTCGAGTGGATTTTCCCATTCCACTGTTATTGGTCTATAGTTTTCATCGTCATTAGGAAGAGGGTGTTAACTGCCAATGGTGCCCAACTGGTAGATGGTGCACTACTGGTGGAGGATGAATTACACCACTATGGCCTATGGCTTATGCTCCTTTGCCACAAGACATTCCAATATCCATAGGAATGTCCTCTAGTTCATTGCACTTCTTTTGAGACCTCAATGAGGATTGGCCCTCAATGTTTCATGGATTCTAGCTCTAGGATATTGTATCTTGCGAGGTAGAATCAATGGGGCTCTAAAAGGAGGAGTTGTTCTTAGGTGAGGAGGGATTCAGAAATTGAAGACCCAAAACACCAACATTGGCTCACAACTTTATTTACGCATGACTCAAGTGAAAGTCAAGGTTTGAAACATGACCCTCGAACACTAAAGTGGTTTCTTCCTGTTCTCTACGATTTTTCTCAACTCTTGGGCCTCCAAGTATACAACTAAGTGCTTATATCACTAGAGATGTTTTCATCAAAGTATTATGCTCCCTGGTTATGCCAAGGAGGGAGAGGCGGTCTAACTCTGCCTTTGCTTCCTCTTTGGGGTCTGTCACACTCTCTCATCATAACCACTACGTTTATACCAACACCTCTGACTCTCTGCTACCTACTCCTCCATCCTTTCACAACCAAGGCCTCTGTCTTCTGTCACCAACACCTACAATGTTCTTAACGTTCTCCTTGGTTATAATGTTACAACAATTAGGTGAATGTGTGTACCAATCCTTGTAAGACCATATCATTCTCAAAATTTAAATTCTCTAATCATTGTAATCATGAAGGCGTTGAATGCGTCCCTATGTTACCTAGACAACCCTACCTATACGAGACCTGCACATTAAAATTGTAATACATGCCCTGTCATTAAAAACTCTTTCTATATTAAATTACCCTTCATATCTTGAATTAGGAAGAATCTATTAATGGAGTAAGAACTTTCTTTCTCTATATATATTTGTTTAAAATCTTTGAACTATTTGATTTATGATCCATGTTAAACTTTTCCTTTGTTGTTAATAATTTTTAAATATTATATATGAGCTCTATATTAAAAATGAGAAGTGAAAATATAACAATTTTTTTTAATTTAAATTGAGAAGTGAAAAAAAAATTAAATTATTGTCATTTTATTTAAAGTTGATATAACAATTATGTTATTAATTTATTTAATATGGACATTGAAATATTTGATTTATTATTGAATTTAGGCTTCTGTGATCCATATCAAGTTTATTGAGAAGTGTTTTTGGCAAAAATCACAACAAAATTCCTTTTTCAACGCATTTCAAACCCAAGTGTGGTTCATCGTCAAGAAAAGATGAAGAACCAAATCATGGCTACAAGTTAAATAGAGGGAACAGATCATTCAACGGCTACAAAAAACAACTACTATTGATCAAAGAAATGGCTACAATGGATTGGAAAACAACTATATTTGACTTTTTTTTGGTTGAAGCAAGAGTCAGACCTTCTATTTCATTAATCAGTAAATAAAATACATAAAATACAACATTCCACAAGAATTTGTCAACCAAGGAAAACACCCAACTCTATCTATTACCGGGTCAAAGGCAAAAGCCTCGACCCCTACAACCAAACCTCAAAACTCTCAAAAGAAATACACTACGGAAGTAGGCTAACAAGAATCTAGAGTCGGACCCGAAGAGGAACAAATGTATCAATCTATAAATATTTCATGTCCACATAACTCATAAACCCGCAAATATGTAGAACGTATAAAAAAGGCGCTTCCCGCCAAGAACATTTTGCATCCCGCCAAGAATACAAAGCATTAACGCCTCCCACCGTTTTCCTGATTTGCATCTTTAATCTCAATCATTGAACCTCCTCACCCGATCCAATGGCTATGGCCAATATCACAGTGCTTAGAAGCACGAAGTTTACCCATATGGACCCACCAACATACGCGATCAATCCCTATCGTAGATCCACCTTGCTTGATCTGACGATTGAGGATCATATCGCACCAATCTACTTCACCAAATAATAGCACACAATGAGGGAGGTATTCCATCCGACCCCACTGCCATGTGGAGCACGCAGAATGGAATCGCTCCCAAATTGGAAAAACCACTTCCTTCTTGAAAGGCCTGCGATCACCGAAAAATCACCCTGGACACGGTATTGCAAACAAATAAGGAAAACCCAAGGTTTTGAAGCCATTGAGAGTTCCCGGTTTCCGGCCTCTCGCTGTATCTACTCTACTTGAACCAATATGAGATGAAGCTCCCGCCATCCTACTTATCATCCAAAAAACAGAATCGCTCAGGCTGCTACCTCGAGGAGCCATTGTGAAAGTACTAACCCAGATTGCAAAGGCTGACCATGGCTTACAACCCGCTAAAGACCTGACTGTGAATGAACCACTAACGATAAAGCTACTGAATCATCTAGACCCCGCTTCCATGGCTCTGTTCCAAAACACCATCCTATCTTCATCTGCTTGGTCGTAACAATTCGCCTTTAATCTGTTCTGAGGTAGCTCTTGCCAATTCTTTGTCATCCTATTTTCTGTGCAGTTCACTCCTTGATTAGCGAGAAGATCCGCCAATTTATTGGCCGTTCTTCGCACATGTTTGAAACTGACTATTCAAAGACATTGGAGGTGACTCTAAATCCGTTGAAAGACCTGGATCAGCCTCCAGTTTCTTGAGGCTTTTTCCGGCTTTGTACCCCAGCTGATTCTCTTGACCGAGTTAATAATTAACTCAGAATCAACTTCAACAATCACATTTTGGCGATTATCCTGAACTAGGAAATATAAACATTGCTCCATAGCCATTAATTCCGCCATATTGTTGGTGGCTCTTCCTAAATGGCAATAGAAGATGAAAAGAATACTTCCATTTTGATCCCTTAACACACCACCATAGCCAGTCATGCCCGAGTTGCCTTTTGAAGGACCATCAGTGTTGTATTTCAAAAAACCCTTGGAGGATGCCAGAAATCTAGCTTAGAATCCAATATTAATACCTTCTTATCCAAGCCTTGAGGAATAAGTCCCTGCAACCCCAGCTGACTGAGAATCCTCAATTCTGTTGCAGAAGGAAGGTTCTTAGGGAGATTTCTAACTATAGTGCCAACCGTCTCCTTACATTGTTTTAAGATCTGATCATAAAGGCATTGGGTTGGCTTCTTTTCATTCTTGAAGATTTTATTGTTCCTTTCTTTCCAGACATTCCTAATAATGAAACTTGGCATAAGATCCCAAGCTGAGCCAAGAACTTTGTAATCTAAAATGTTTCTTCTCCAGTTGTTTAGGGTGTTGATAATACTCCCTGTATGCCTACTAGTTTGTTGGAAAATGGTGGAAAAAGAATCCCACAACCTGGAGGTAAAAATGCAATTGTTGAGAAGGTGCTCCATTGTTTCCTCTTGGACTTCACAGAGCTGGCATCTGGAAGGCCCTAGGACACCCCTCTTTCGAATTTTATCCCAGGTCAAAATTTTCCTATGCTAAACCAGCCACATGAAGAGTTTAATTTTCATCCAACCTTGATGCCTCCATAGGTTTTGCCAAATCCTATTCGAAGCATGAGAATCAAATTCAAGGAGTATGCCAATTTTTTGGGGGTTCCAAAGAGTGAGTATGCCTCATGTTGTATTCTCTGTTTTGACTTCTAGAAACTCAAATCAATTGATCCATTTGCTATGAATCTCTTTTATTTTTTGAATGGAACATTTAGTTTCCTAGATGAAGATCACATCTGGTGCTACTTGTTTCATTCTATTACTAATTAGTCTTTGTTTTCTTTTACTTCCTAAACCCCTAATATTCCAAGAAGTGAACTTCATTATTAAAGATTTGTAAAGGAGTAACTGGTTAGGTCTTTCATCTTACCTGAATATATCATTAGCTTTCCACATTCCATCAATAGCTCGTTCTGCGTTTTCCTCCCTCTTTTCTTTCCTGGGTTTTTGGGTGCTAATCCTGGTGCGGTTTTCAAAGTTTTCACACCTTTGTTGCCCTACCTTTCCTTGCTTCCTTGCTTCTCCAGCCCTTTGGTCTGATTTTTCCATATGAACAACTGCTGAACTCTATTAAACTCCTCTGGAGGTAACGAGTCTACCCCCTCCCTGGTTCCTTGTTTCAAGAAACCTTCCAGATCTAAGTTCTCTTTGTCAAGAATCTCTTGTAGTTCCTGGTCCTCCATTTCCATCTCATTATGGGTCATTTCCTGGCCCATCTCCAGTTTTGTATCACTCATCATAGTTTCTTTCTATTTACTAATATCTTGTGTTTGTTTACCATCTACTTTGTTTTTATCCTCCATAAGACTTCCTCCCTTTTCTTGATATGTTTTTGTAATCTCTTCTTCCTCTTCTAGTACTTGGAACCTATTCTGACTGACTTGTCGCCCTTCTGTTTGATGTAGCTTCGGCCCCCTTTGCCTCCTTTTCCTTTATGTACCACTTTGTGAAAGCTTTCAGTTTCTTTCATGGTGTTAGCTTTACTCATGTTTTCTATTTTACTGAGAGGGCAGTCTCTAAGTAGGTGCCCATGCTCATGGCACTTGCGACATCTGAAAGGAATATGTTCATAATCCACTGTTTGTACCCATTCTTCATCAAATACTTCCAAGATTACCTCATCCAGTAGAGCTCCAGAGAGATCCATCTCCACACATATTCTTGCAAAGGAATTATATTTTCCCCTTCTAGTGGCCTCATAAGCTTTGACAAAACGCCCTAATTTATTTCCTATGGAAGATAAGGATTCCGTTTTCCAGTAATCAAGAGGTAGAGAGTAGTGTCTAACCCAAACCGGGACCGAGGTAAAAGTCTCACGCTCTGGGACAAAATTCATAATCCATGGTCGCATAAAAAGGTATGTTGCTGCATAAAAGTAGGGCCCTCCTTCAAACACTCTATCCTTATCTTCAATATTTGCAAAGACCACAGTAAAGAAACCCTTTGACCCAAGATGTAGGTCTATGCTTCCTTTAGGTTTCGAGTGGTATTTAATCCATGTTTGTAAAGCTTTTTCAGTGGGCCATAAGCCCATGAATTTACAAATGATTGCATATGTCTGCATGTGGTCCCTGTGCGCATGCAGAGCAGGATCATTTAAAACTACTCTGGCTGTGATAGTGGCTTTGGGTTTACATGGTCCCTTTTGTGCTTTGTCTTTTGTTTCGTATTCCTTGTCTTCTTCCTCATTTTTTGCAGTGCTATTATTCTCCCTTGATTTAGTGCCATCTTTCTCCTCTTCACTGTTCCTTTTCCTTCCTTTTGGAAGACCTCTATCATGATCTATTGGTTTTCTACCTCTGCTGGCTATAGCCTGCTTGTAGGAGGGAGTGGAGCTCCCTCCTTTGCGTCCTTCCATAGAGAACAACCTTTGTAAAAGCCTGTTACCCTAGCTGATCGCCCGCGCTCACCGCAGTATTTCTCAAAAAACTTCAAGGCTCTCTTGTCACACCAAGCTCTAACTTAAATAGGACTAACAACCGAGCAACAACTATATTTGACTTGACTAAGAGATGGGCAAAGGAAAATTAATTAGTTAATTAATTAATTTGTTAGATCTATTTATTTCCCTGAACTTAAACTAAGACTAAAACCTAATAAATTAATATAATCTTTATTATTTAAAAACTACATAAACCAGGAATTATTATAAGATATATTAAGAAAATAAATGTTTATTAATTAGATAACTTAGTTAAATTTGACTAATTAAATAAGTTTATTTAACTATATATGTAACTAAATATGTAGTATATTCTTCTAAATTAAAAGTAAATAAAATGAAATGAAATTAGGTTGATTCTATTATATGAAGGAATATGGGAAAAGACATGGATAAAAATGTAACTATTTATAATTGAATAGATAATTTGATTATGAAATTTATATATTTTAATTTAATAAAGGTATAATGGGATAGATAGGGATTAAACCTAATTGTTTATTAGTCAATCAAATATTTAGTTTAAATGTTATAATTATTTTAGTTATGTTTATGTATAAAATATTAATTTATTTAATATAACCTAATACAAGAAACATCTTATTTTCAATAAAATATAAGATAACTAATATGAATAAAATATAATAATAATTACTAAAATACTGATTATATATATATATAATATATATATATATATATATATATAAACCAAAGAATAAGCCACTAAAAAGAGCGAAAAGGGGGGACGTGCTAGGAGGAAAGGGAAGGGGTCCAATAACTGCTAATCTTCCATCCATCATCCCTGTTGAGATTACTCAGCCTCCTTTCAATTTCTGTGGCCTCCCTAAACTTCCGGTGATGAAAAGACACAATTTTGGCAATTACCCGGACCTTCTCAATACAAATATGATGCTTAGTCTTCTTTGCGTGTTCTGCCAGGGCTGAAGACTGGGTCCTCCCATGTTTGATGTCCGTTGAGTGCTCATGAAGCCTCTTATTAATAAAGCACCCAGTTTCACCAACATAGAGGGTTCCACATGAACATGGAATAACATAAACACCTTTCATGTCCTTGGGGTCGACCGGGTCTTTTACAGATCTTAGGAAACTATGAATGGTGTTAAGGGGTCTAAAGGTTGAGGGAACATTACGCTTCCTAATGATTCTCGCAATCTTGTCAATGATCCCCTAGATGAAAGGGAGATGAACCCCTAAGATTCGACCTTTAGGGTCTTTCTTAATCTTGGGACCTCTGCCAGCTTTAAGGAAAGCTTTCAAACCTTGGTGCCCACTATAACCATTATTAACAAAAACATTAAGGAGATGGACTTTCTCTTTATCAAAGTTCTTTTTATTAGAGATTCTCATCACACGAGTAGCTACCGTGTTGAGAACACCCAACTTTTGAGCAGGGAAATGATGTGAGTTGGCATGAAGATACTTCTCAATATGAGTTTTCTTCCGAAACACTTGGTGGGAGAAACAACCATCATCATTCTTCGAAATGAGAACATCAAGGAAAGGTAGGAACCCATCAATTTCTTGCTCCATAGTAAACTTTATGGAGGAGGATTGATTGTTGAGATGATGGAAAAAAGGTCTAACTCTTCTTGGCCATGAGACCAGATGACACGAGTGTCGTCCACAAATCTCTTCCATAGCTTGGGAAGGAGACGGTCTAAGGCCAAAGCCTTGGACTCAAAGTCTTCCATAAAAATATTAGCAATGACAGGGAACAAGGGGGAGCCTATGGCAACTCCACAAGTATGCTCATATTTTATTTATAGTTCATATTATTTTTTATTGTTAATATAATTTTGTTTTAAATATTATGTGTCAATTGCATATAAAATAAATTACACATATAATATCAATAATAATATTTTTTCACGCCATATGATATTAAGTAGTGAATTAAATTGAAATAATTTATTTTTGGTAGAGATAAATTTTTATTGTTATTATTATTATTATTATTATTTAAATTTATTAATATAAATATTATTTCATTATTTTTAAATGTAAAATTATGTTAAAAAATATTGTATCTTTCATTTTGAAATATAATTTGATAAATTATCAAAATTATTTAGCATAATACGTGTAGTAAATTTAAACTTTTATCCTTACTTTCTTGATTAGATTATATAGTTCTTTTATCAAAGGACTTTTCAAAGATTTTCCAATGCCGAGTTCCATCATTCACATTTTAAAAATTGAATTTTATTTTAACAAAATTATTTTTAGTTATAAGAAGAGCTTCGGCGTAAATTACATATAAAAAGACCTTTGTCGACGCGTTTCGAACCAACTAGTGTGGTTCATCGTCAGGACAAGTTGAAGAAACAGATCTGGCCTAGCATGTTAAATAGACTGAGCAGAGACTCCAACGGATGAATAACGACTAATATTGACTCTAGGACCCACGTCAAAATTTATATTAATAAATTGAATATTATTATTATTATTAAGATTAATAATATATTATTCTTCCCGGATCTGGGTGACGGTTCGGCATTAAATGGTTTTCATGCAACATAAAGAACCCAGGTACTACCACCTGCAAAGCAGCGTGGCATCCCAGATCACACTCGCTCGCAGAGGGAATGTTTTTATGGTTGCGGGACAGGGCAGGCCGGCGACATTAATGCCGGACGCGCTTCGAAGCTGCCTGTTGATGGTTAAATACATGGCATTTCCATACGTTCATACCACCTCCAGCGTTCAGGACTCTGGTTCTAGGTTTGGTTTTCAGTTATGGTGTGAAGATGTGAACGCGCCGGTCTTCAAGATTCAGGCTCGCTCGGGTTTGAATTTGCAGCACCTCGAATTCACCTACGCGCTCCATAGGGGAATTAGTTCAGTGGCTTGGGGTAAGTGGTCTGTTATCTATAATATCAGTTTTGTCTGTGTTACTTCTCGGTCTAGGGCTTCAATTGTCTGCACTTACGGACCTCAGGTTCAATTGGGTCATTTCTCTGGTTTTAGGCTCTGTTCTTTTGATTTTTCTGTGTCTGTTCCGTGGGTTGGCAAAATGAAGCGCCATGGGAAGCGGATTCGCTCGGGTGACCGCCCTGGCAGTGGCAAGCGGCCCTCAGTCAATCCTCGTGCCAACCCAGCTCTTTCTCCCATCAACCTCTCTTCCTCTCCTGAGGACCTTCCCCCCAGCAATCCTCCTCGCAAGCCGATTCCCAATAGTGTCTTTCAATCTACCCATTTTAAATTCCAGAGCAATTTGAATAGGCCTTTGATTTCTGCTCAGATCACCATTCTCATGACGGAAGAAGAAAACCAAGTTGCCCCTCTTTCCTGCATTGTGCCCAACCCCTCTCACAGCAGTGAGCGCTCCTCAGCTGAGGATTCTCTGGGTATCAAGCGGGAGATTGAGCCTGGTCTGCAGGCTAATTTTTCCCCTGTTATCCCTCCCCTGGTTGACAGTGACCCAATTGAAGCGGAGACAGATGCAGGAACAGCCGACCTCGACAAGGTGATGGAAGGCAATGAGCCTCTCAGTCATGATGACGCATGTCAGGATGCCGAGGAGACTCATGGGGAAGCAGAGGAAAATGATTAACATGTGTTGCGGTTTGCCTCTTTTTGTTCTTTGGTGGGTGCTCAGAGGGCATTACCCATACATTTTGGTCATGGTTCGGCTTGACGACATCAACTTCAGGTTATGGTCTCCCACCGACGAAGCGTCCGTTCTCCTCATGGACATTCGCCATCAGTTTTGCTCATCTGTTTCTCTTCTTGTATATCAGTCTATGTCCAATTGTAATGCCAATTTAGTTGGCTGTATGTTTTTGTTTTCCCCCAGTTCTCACAGCTATGGGGCAGTTCTTTAATGATGAAGGCTCTCGGGTTCCTGCCCTTGCAGCCTCCGCTATATGTAAAAATATTTTGATTTACAGTTAATAGAATTAGTTGTTACAGAGAAAAAAAATTAATATATTATTCTATTTCTGGAAATAAGTAAAATTAGGTAAAATTGATAAATGAGTGAATAGCATCAAAAGTAATTTAAATTAGAATAATAACATTAGGTTGTTAACAAAATAATTCCAATGGTTATTAAAATTATTATTGTTTGATGTTTTCTTTT
>APFE031309706.1:0-87719 GCA_000404065.3 Pinus taeda
CCTTAGTAGCCCTGCAACTTGGACTAGCTGTCAGGTGATGTGGAAAAGATTCCTCCTTGTAATCACACAGTTGATACTAAGGTTCATACTCCTCCACTGGTAACCAAATTAGAGGATACTTTAACTTGAGTCCTACCCAAAATGTGCCCAATAAATCTACAATATGGACATACTCTGGGACCCATGAAACAACAACCACAAAATTTTGAATACCAAACGGGTCACTCTCCTGTAGCCCTGCACTACTAACCTTTGTGCATTTGTAGAACCCTGTTAGTGAATGGATCTTCATCTACAAAAATGGTTGAGGCATATCTTCACAACCCTCCTCGTCTCGATGGCTTCAAGCTCCTTTACATCGGAAACACAAAACAAATTCCTAAAAGGTCATCTTAATTTTGTAGCCATATTAGGTTTAACCCGAATCATCAGTCTTTCCTTCTCTTCATTCGCGTTCAATGACTTCATATCCATATGCTAATATATGTGATTTTTCATAAAAGAAATAAAGGTGCACAACAACAAATGGCCCATGTAAGAAAGAATGTTCCCAACCATGTGCGTACTAAGATGTTCACAAATCATGTTATGAAGAAAAACCTTGAAAAGCAAGCTTTCATCCTGGAAATTACAAGCACGAAAAACATCCAAAAACTTTCGGGTGGAATTACCCAAATAAGGTCTATTTTCATAGACCAAATTCAACTGAAACAAGAAAAATCGTTCCCATAGAAAAAATGGGTAGGCCGGATAGGGTCTTCTACACCCTAATAGATTTAGAGAGAGTTCATGGAGTTTGTGTTTGTCATTTGTTAAATCCCAAACATGATCATGTAACAACTACAACTTCTCTTCTTTCTTCTTCATAGCTACCTCTTTCCCTTGTCTTTCCCATTTTTCTGCCAAATCCTTTTCAGTCCATTTCTCCTTGAGTGAGTTTACTACTTCCTAGTGTGCCGCCAGTGAGATTACTCCTTCCTGCAATAGGAGTTCCTCTCATTTCCACTTCTGCAATTCAGATATCAATAGAATTTTCTCAAAACACCATCCTGATTTAGGACCGTGTGTTCCTCTACATGCACTATCACTTGGGGTTGCAACAACATCCCAAGGATTGAGCTGCTCCATCTTAGTTGTTGGTTCTTGTGTAACATGAGTTTCATCAACGGGTTCTTGTGTAGCAGTGTCTTCTTTTCATCCCTAATCAGCTTCTACCTATACTACTAGTTTTTGTGTAACAACAGTGTCGCCGGCATGGTTCTTGTGAATCAGCTCCCAATCCACCACACATGGGATGCTCTGTTTCAGCTATTGGTTCTTTTGTATGAGCAACTTCATGAATGGGTTCTTATGTAGCAACTTCCTAGGGATCAGTTTAAGTCAACATGAAGGTGGTGATTGCAATGTAGAATGTATATCTAGTTTCTGCTAGGTTTTTGATGCATGCCACACACACAGGACCTTGTGCAAAATCCGCCCTCATTTTATCTACTACTTCTGCCAGGGTATCCAGGCCTAGGACCCTTTCTTTTTCTCTACTTCCTTCTAATTGATGCTTTAATTTTTCATTTTCTTCTTCTAAACTTTTAATTTTAAGTCGCAAAGACTGAGTCTCATCCTTAATTTGTAGAGGGTCTTCTTTCAAATGGATTTGTTCCTCCTCTTTATGCTTCCCTGTCTCCTTACTCGGTTCTTCACTGCATAAATGTGAAGTTTCCAGATGCAAATTGACATTTACCCTTTTCTTCGGTATTTTTCTTCCTATCGGCTTCTTTAGTGACCTTTTCTCGACCCTACTCCCTGAAGATTGGCCTTTTCTAGTATCCTCTTCTTCCTTTGGGGCGTCATGGATTTCAATTCGCCTCTTGCGGGAGGTCCTTATCTTTCAACTCATGAATTATTCCCATATTCTGCCTTGCTATTCCAAGTCATCTAGTACAATCAATTTGACCATGGTTGGTGACTCAAGTCTCTGGTGTGCAGTAGTTTTTACAACTGCAGACATGTGTTTGATGTTCTCTAACAAAAAATATGGAATGTTAACCAGCTTCATGTTCTGCAGGTGGTTCAGTAGTGAAAAATGGTAGTTGAAGATGACATTTTCCCTTCCTTCACAGGTGATGTACTTGATAATGTATAGGGAAACATCTCCCCATGGCTGAGGGAGTCCGAATCTTCCAATTCCCCTACCCTTCTTCTCCAATTGTTCCTCTCCTTCAAGGAGCTTAGCCTTAAGAGAAGGGTCATTGGTTTTTTTGTTGAACCACCATTTCCCCACAGTCTGTAGTGATGTTACATGGGCAATCACTTCTTGTGTGACTTCATGTTCTAAAATCCAGACTTCTGTCTGGTTTCTAGCAGGTTCTGAGTGAATTCCATGGCCACTGACTACTATGATCCCTTGAGCCATTTGAAAATTTCTATGTAGCTCACTTCCTTAAATACTTGGCATGCCTTAGGAAAATTCTCCAATGCTTCCATCGAAGTGGTCTCCTGTGCTGCTCCTCCCACCTCTACCCCGGCACTCTATACTCTTCGCTAGTTCTAAGAATTTTTGAGTGAAGGGGCAATGCTCATTGAGGATGATGATAGGGCACTAAAAGGAAATAAAACAAGGATTTCAGGCTAAGGATGATCGTACTTCGCACTGTATGGTTCCATTATTGGATTGCATCATGGAGATCTAGAGTTAAAGTTTTAATTCCTAGCATGATTGAAACAAATGGATAATGATGACAAGGTTTTAATAATGATTACCGATTTTAAATTCTTCATCCTCTCCCCTGAGTTTAATATGACATCCATCCTTGGCCATATGAAAATATGCCATATTTAATTGCCATAATTGTTAAATAGAGGGCATACGTGATATACCTTTGTCTAACGTACCTCATGTGATGTGGCAAAAAAAAACTGGTAATAAGAATTAATTCCTGCGATGATGTGCTAGTTGTATAAGTTGCTCCTGCAACACAGCAATAATGAATACTCTTTATTTTCATATTGCAGGTGACGAATTCATTGATGTGGATGCTCACAAGTTGAAAGCTACTAACATGTAATAACAACCCAATTTCCACGCTGTTTTTACAGCCATTTCTTATTTACACAATTCCTTTTAAAATACTTACAAGGATAATTTACAAACATATTCTATTAGAACTTGTAACAACATAAAAAGTAGAATATACATGAGTTTCATAATACTATTACAGAGGGAAACGAAATGTGTAACAACCGCCACATAGTGGTTTTCAGCTATCACAATCGGTCTTTTTGTGCCCCAAAATAGGTTTTCACAATCATATTTTTATTTATATGTTATTATTATTATTTATTTATTTATTTATGTTGGGTGTAACAGCTGCCAACAAAAGATGGTTTTCGGCTATTACACATATTGGAAAATTAAGAGACTGGCAGGATAAGGGAGGTATCCCCAACCTTTATAATCTAAAGGTAAGAATCCTTGATAATGTTGATGAATGATTCCTTTGAAGCGGGTTGGTGATATAGCCAAAGGCGGTGCCTGTTACCAAACAGTGGTGTCCTAGCACTATCAATGGTTACTAAATGTACAGTCCCATTGTCAAAGACTTCATCAAATTCATAAGGACCTAGCCACCTGGTGCAGAGATTCCATTTAAAATCATTAAATATTGAATCATATAATAGAGCCCAATCTCCTTTTAGATATTTCTTCTTTTTAATGAACTTGTCATGCCACTTAGCTCTTTGCTATTGGAAAATGTTTGTTTGTTGAATGACAACTAGTCATTTCTCATCCATTTCATTAAGCTAATTCAACCTATTTCTGTGTTGTTGCCAAATCCAAATTCACTCGTAGCACTCTTCTTAATGTCTTAATTTCAAATTCTATAGGAAACAAAGGACTTTTATCATACACTAATTCATACGATGGGAACCATGTAGCATTCCTCCATGTAGTCTTCTATGCCCAGAGCACCTCTCGAAGTTCATCAGTCCAATTTCTTAGACAGCTAGCTACTATCTTGGTAAGAATTCCCTCAATAACCATGTTGGTGCTTTCCACTTGACCATTTTCTTGTATATGATAAGGCAAAGTGATTCTATGGTAGATTTTGCATTTTTCAACCAAGTTCTAAATCAAATGACATGTGAATTGGGGACATCTATCTGTCACTATTTATTTGGGTACTCTAAAGTAGACAAAAATTTCTTCGAATAAGAACTCTGAAACAACCTACTCTGTAGCTCTAGTTAATGCTTTTTCCTCAACCCATTTTGTCACAAAGTCAGTGTAGAGTAGAATGTAGGATTTATGCTGACATGAAAATTTAATTGGTCCTACAAAAACTATAGCTCATTTCTCAAATGGTTCTAAAATTATTTGCGGCTTCAATGACATCTCGTCTGGTTGCAGTGGTTGACCCATTCTCTGGCATCTGCCACATCCCTTCATAAATTTCTTAGCATCCCAAAATATTTTGGTCCAATATTATCCTGTTGAGAGCACCTTGTATCATGTTCTCTTATCTACAAAGTGACCTCTGCAAGGTTCCACATGACAAGCTGGAAGGATATAAAAAATTTCATCCTCCCTTACACATCTTCTGATCTGATGATCTGACCCAGTGTGATAGAGATTTCCCAATATCCATGAGTATCTAGCACTTTGCTGAACGATCCTTCTCTTTTCCCTGTAGGATAGTTGTTGGGGAATTTTTCCTGCAGCAATATAATTAGCTATGTCTGCATACCACAGTGAGTGAACTGAAATAAAAAAAAGATATTCATCTGGAAAATAATCTTCAACAGACATTCTTTCACTACCAACATTCAACCTAGGAAGAAAATCAACTACCACATTATCCTTCTCAGGTATATATACAATAGTTATATATAATTCTTGTAACAACAATAACCACCATGTAATCCTACCATTAGTGACTCAGTTTTTCATAAAGAAATGAATGGTAGAGTGGTCAATGTGTACAAACACTTGATATCCTGTGATGTAGTGCCGAAATTTATTGATGGCATGCACTATTGCAAGGAATTCCTTCTCGGTCACTGTAACTGCATTCAGCTGGAGGCAAGTTTTTACTTATATAATAAATGGCATATGGTTTCTTGTCCTCCAACTGGCCCAAAACATCTCCCACAACAGTATCAGATGCATCCATAGCTATGTGGAATGGAAGATTCTAGGAGTTGTTGATACACAATATTTCAATTTTGCAAATGCATGCTCGCATTTTCCTATCCATAAAAATTCTACATCTTTCATAAGTAAAGAAAATAAAGGCGATGCAATATTGAATTTTTTCTATAAAACTCCTATAGTACCCTGCATGAAGCAAGAAACTACGTACCTCTTTTTATGTCTGGGGACTTGGGATTTTCAAGATTACCTCTATCTTAGGAGGGTCCACTTTAATCCCGTAAGCTAAAATAAGATGTCCCAGTATGATCCCTTCATTCATCATCATGTGATGTTTTTTTTGTACTCAAAACAACATTAGTTTTCACACATTGTTCTAATACGTTTTCCAAATTAACTAATGTTTTTTCAAAGGAATCCCCATAGGGTGTGAAGTCATCCATGAAAATTTGTAGACATTCCTTTAGCAGATCCGAGAAAATTCCCAGTATTTCCCTTTTGAAAGTTGTTGGTGTGTTTCAGAGTCCAAAAGGAAGAACCCCATAAGCGAAAATTCCCCAAGGGTAGGTATAGGTCGTCTTATCTTGGTCTTCTCAGAAAATTTGTATTTGGTTGTACCCACTAAACCCGTCTAAAAATTAGAAAAAAATATTTTCGAATAGGGTATCAAAGACCTTGTCTATAAATGGAAAAGGGAAATGGTCATTTTGAATGGCTTTTTTGAGTTCTCTATAATCTACACAGACCCTCCACTTGCCATTATTTTCGAGGACAATGACAAGCAGAGACACCCACTGACTGTCAAAAATAGGATAAATGAAATTGGCATTCAGGATATTCTGCATTTCTTCTTTTACTACCTCCTTTAATGCAAGGTTCATGCAACGTTGCAGTTGTATCACTAGATTGCAACCATCCTTCAAATATATGCGGTGAGCATAGAGGCTGGGATGGATACCCTTCATGTCTATATAATCTCATGCAAACACCTTTTTGTATTTCTGTAATAGCTATAACAACAATATGTTTTGCTCAGCATTCAAGCTTGAACTGAAATTGAGATATTTGCCTAGTTATATTTCAAGAGTACTGTTGTTAATACTTGGAGCGGCCTTCATCTGCTCAACACTCAAATCTTCTATAGAATCATCCTCCCCCGACTCTTTAATGGAAGTAATAGCCAGTGAGTTACTAATAAAACCACTTATGATATCATCTTCCATTTCATTCTTAAAGTATTGTGCCTTCCCGAGGGTGAGAAGTGGTTGTGAGTGATCTGACTTTCGTTCAAATTCATCCCACAATGGATTTCCCGAATTTGTATCTGGTTTTGATAGGGGATAATGACTAATATTCTTGGTGGCTAGGCCATCAGAAATCATCGTGGACCGAAAATTACATCCTATGAATGCATCTGCAATAGCTAGCCATGGCCTTCATAAAATTAAAGGATGCCCCCAAATGTTTGATTTCATTTGTAAAATAAGGAAGTCAGCAAGATATCGCCAAGAATCTACTAGAATCACTACACTTTCTATCATCCCTTTGGGTTTGACACAGGACCTATCTACTAGTTCCAGTGCTGTAGGTGTGTGTCTTAGTCCATGTAATCCTAATGGATGAAGCGTTCTTTCCACATTACATTAATGGTTGCCCCTAAATCAATTAATGTATTGATAATGGGATTTCCATTGATGTAAACAGTGGTAGTAGGATTCCCTAGATCATTGTGCTTGGTTAAAAGGGGCTAATTAATCATTAACTCAGACATCTTTCCCATCACATGAATAGTAGTAGGGTCCTTAGGATTCCTTCCAGGATTTTTAACACACAAATACCTCATGGTTTTTTCATAGACATGCACATCTCTCATAGCCTGTAGTATAGGAATCCGTATGTGTAAGTTTTTCAAATCCTTGAGAAAATCTGGTTCTAGGTGTGAAGTCATACCAGTTTCTACTAGCCTTCAAGCATATGGAGGGTCTATAGTTGTTATAGTCAAATCAACTGTTACAGGTGTATCAACTTTACTCGAAATGGTTGTTACATGCATGACAATCCCCTTTGAATCAGGTGTTACAGATGGGACAATAACTTCAAAATCTGTAGAACCCCCTTCGGTGAATCACATTCTTCTCCAATTATAACAAGGGAGAGTTTCGGGTGAACTACTTTCCCCATCTGAAAATGGATTCCATTGTACCCAAAAAGAGTAATACAATAAGTTTGAAAGGTGGCCGAAGGTTTAATGTTTTGGGCTACCTTATTGTTTGGGTTAGTGTTAGGTTTCAAAGGTAATTGGGATCGTATAGAAGGTCTAGTAAGAATGTTTTGAGGAGGTGGTAGCTGCAACAATTGTTGTACTGGTATTGAAGGAGGAACTAGTCCTAGGGAATTTACTCTCTGATTCTAAGTCCAAGGATATGGTTGTGATGGAAGCCATTAGAAAGGTGATGAGGGAGACCACTGATTCCAAGGTGTTGGCTTGTTGGTGCATGATCTAGGTTTAGAAGTGTTTTAGCTGAACAAATCCCGCACTACCATCCCTTTTGGCAACAATCTGCAGAGCGTGAACTGAAGTCTCACTCGAGGTAGTATGGGAGGGTGCTAGAACTAGGCTTCTGCACCCTTGGGATGTCTTGATGTGGTCTAGAGGGGTCGTGAACCGTTATGTGGTCTCGCACCACTTGGTGCTGCTGTCAAGCTTCTGTGCAGATCCGCACAGATGTGCTTTCTTGTTAGTGAATTTATTATAGATCTGACCTTATTCTTATCGTCATTAAGCAAAGATTTAACAATAAAACCCAGTGCATGCAATCATAATTCTTAAAACAGTCATAGATTTGTAAAGCCAATGCATACACCAGAATGTAAACAGATCCACAATATTTCAGAGTCAACACAGTAATTGAGAACCAACTTATCTTTATTAATATCTTTCATTCAGTACAATCCACTTCCTGCCCTACGCACATAGTTGTAGGGGTCCATGCACACAGTTGTAGACTATATCAGGCCTCCACGCACACAGCTATGGAGCCTCTATCCAACCACTATCACCCTCGACCCAGACTTACAAACTCTAAGAGAATATTGTATTCACAAACCCATTACATTCAAGATCCAAACCAAAAAATAAAAACTGACTTCTAACCATAGAGCCTTGTTCTATTTATACATTTCCATGGATTGTGGATGATGGGTAGGCCGACTCACTTTCTATTTTCTTAAATTATTTTTGGGCAGACAAACCTTTGACTTGACTCATTAAAATTCACGCTCCATGCACCTCGCGGAGCTTTTACCATACTTTTACCCAAAATAGCAGGTTTTGAGCCCCAAAACCTAACCAATAGGCCCCCAACACAATCATCGTGACTCATCCTGAGTAGCTCGGATGATGCGGCAATCTTCACGCAAAGGTCATTCAGCAACTTCTGTGCTTTGCTTAAACTTGCAACAAAATCTTCCACCATCTGCTATACCTATTCTATGCAGGCCACTGATGCATCAGTATTAGTTTCAGTTGGTTGTCTAGGTGCATATGATGCTGGCATGTGTTCCACCTTTCGCTCGATGGTGGTGGAAATTGCGAATGCCTCATCAAGCCAAGGTTGGAGACGTTCTTTAATAACTGCTTCCTTTTACCGAGTGGTGTCAGCTTGTATCTTAAGATCCTGGGCCTCCCTCATCTTAGCCAAGAGTTCCGTAATAGCAACCATCTATGTGGTCCCTCTGACATTATCATAGGCTTGTTGTAGCTCTCTTGCCTTTGTTTCCAACTGTTGTAAGGTTGGTATTCCTACAGTGAAGTGAGCATAATAAGTGATTGACCCAACAAGTCGGCACACTCCTGCATGGCACTTGTTATCATTTCTTGCTTGGATTGAATGAGGCCTCTCCACTTCTCTGTGACCGCCGGTGGTGTAGAGGGTTGTGATTTTAGTTTCAGTTCTGCAATCTGCAAGTTGAGGGCCAAATAGATCCTCGTGACTTCTTCTTTTGCTTCATGGAACCCACTAGCCAACTTGTGGATTCGTATGCTGACAGGTAACTTAGCCGCAATCTCTAGTTCAGGGGCATGACAACATGCTTCCCCTACAATATGCGCCAACCGTCGATTTTGTGCTACTGCTTCGTCACGTTTGAGGCTCAACTATTCTATATTAATTCGCTGCTCACTAAGGACCTGTACCACATGTCTGTCCCTAGCATGGAGTTCCATTGTTGCGCCATCCTAGAGCTGGTATAAGCTTTCGCGAGGGAGGGAAGCCAAATTTAGTCCAAGCCCTGTAAGCTGTACCACCATAGCTTTGTCTACCACATTTTTGGTTGTCAATGCTCTTGTCGGGAGTGCAATAATATTAGCCATTTTGGCCTGTAGTAGTTGCTTCGTCACTGACATACCCATAGCTCCTCGGGTAGTGACAGTTCCCGGTTACGAGGCCCATGCCCCAAGTTCCTGCAGTTGCGCATGGAGCACTCACAACACAGTCTATTGTTCTGACATGGCCTCGTTGATCACCTCCTAGGTGACTTTGCGAACTGTATCCCCTATGTCACCGAGGTGACCTTCGGTCAATGTGATAAGTTCCCCATCCCATTTGGATGCCTTGGCCTTCTTCCGTGGCTTTGTCCGTTCCGTCGGCTGTGATCGTTTTAACGGTGAACCCATAGTGGTCGGCACCATTACTTTCGTCCTTGTATCCGTGGCCAGCTCTGTGGTCACATTCGGACCACTTTCTTCCTTTGTCGTCGCAGCCCCTCCTGTTGTCACCTTACCTGTAGAAGCCTGTGCTTCTTCCCGGGCTGCCCGTACTTCCGCAGTGTGTTGTTCGTTTTGCTTTTGTTGTGCTACGCACTTGGCTTCAGCCTTTTGTTTTTGGATAGTGGTCTCATCGCCCCCCACCGCATCTCGTTTGTGCCACTCCGGTGGCCAGGTATCCAATACCACAAAAATAGCATCGTCAATGGAAATGAAGGGAAGTGTGGTCCACGTCTATTCTGGATCCTTGCATGCTCGGATGTATACATGGTGCATATCTATCTTAAAATCGGCTACATTCTTTATACTATGACATATTTTAGTGGATAGATAGGGTTGTTGGTTGATCCACTGTCGGATGTTTGCTTGCATTAGTATCCAGAAAACCTTGACGTCCTAGATTCTTGTGGCGTCCTTCGTCACCCAGAGCAACACGTATTTGGCGGCTTCTGGCTAATCTTGGCCCAGGGAAGGAAACTAACTATCTTCAGGTAATTCAGTTGTAACCAACAGGATGGATAACAACAACCATGCATAGTGGAAGGTCTTACCCTCCTCTTGGATCTCCCTACAGTTGATCAGGAATTCATCACAGAGGAACTGCACCCAATTTAACCATTCCCGTTCTGCACATTGCTCAGCTAGCGTGACGACTATTGTTGGGACCTCGTTGCTGCAGCATTTCTGTATCACTTTTCCTGCCAACAACTAGGTAGCAATGCAAAACCCTTTGTCTGGAATACTATCAATGGCATACCCTCGCTACTTTTTCTCCAATTTGTATTTCTTTTTCAAGGTTTCTCTCATTGTCACATCGCCACTCATATCAACTACTTCCATGGGGTCCCTTCCTTCACAAGTAAGTTGCGAGATCTTTTGAATGAGTTCCGCCGTGATGGGGATGAGTTTATCTAGCCATAAGTATCCATTGTGTACCAGATAGAGCAGTTGTTTGATGACCAATATTGTAATGGGGGGCCAGTGAAAATATGGAATCGACAGGAGACGGAGTAACCCACCTTTATCCACCTTTCACAGCCACTCCTGTGGTTGAAGTGTCGTAACAGCCCCGTCCGCGCTTTGCTCCATCAGTTCACTAGTTTCCAAATTGGGAAAATTCTTAGTATCGACAGGTCCCAGTCTTCAAATTTCATAGTAGGGATTCAGCCGGTCACCGTTCCTTCGAGTGGAACCCCTTTAGGGAGAGACGGGGTGATGAGTATGTTATCAACAACATCTAGATCGTTAGGTACCTTGGCCTTCCCTTTCCTTGGAGGAACATACTTGGGTCATCTTACTGGCTAGGGATCTTCTTCCATCTCTTCGTCTAGTTCTATTTCTTCAATATAGGTCAAAGGATCCTCGAACTCTTCATCACTCTCAATTGTAATGGTTTTACCTTTTTCCTCCATTGAAAATTTTCCAAATTGCAGATTTCGCAAAGACATCTGGACCGGTATTGCTACCTAGGGTTTATTCTTAGTGCACGGCGTCCTGGGTGACATAGAGATTTCGGCTGTATCTTCCTTGGGTGTAGAGATCGACCTAAGTAGGGACTCTTGTATGGCCTTTGCTAGGGCTTTAAACCATGGACTTCCTCTTAGGACTACTTCATTCATCATGTGTCGCTCTATTTGAACCCTAAACAATTTACTATGCATGGGCCCAAATGGTGTGGGGTAACAAGCCACCTGTGCTTTATATACCCTTTTGACTTCAAATTTGGCTGTGCTCCTCGTTCATGGCTTATTAATGCAATTTTGGTGGCAAATCCATTTAGCCTTGTGTCTTAATGGCTTTCCGCCAACTCCTCGATGTCTTAAATGGGACATCTTGTCATGAATAGTAGCTTCAATGATCACGTTCCATGCTTTCCATGCAGCAGCGCAGTCCCTGGTATGCAAATGCGTCTTATGCTTTTCATTGGCCTGACGTGACATAGACTGAACCGTGCACCCTTTCTGCATATTTTTTTATAGTCCCACGCCCTCTTTCAACTTCGTGGAGCTCTGAGACTGGGCTTCCTACAGATAGTCAGGTGGTCACACCCCTCGTGCAAGCATTCCTCTTCCCTACTAGCCCTGGCTACGGGAACCCTTCGCGTACCTTTGAATCAGGTAGTGCATTGCAGTCTGCACTCCCTTGTTCATTAGGGTGCTGTCACAACCATGATAGTAGGGTCCCAGCTCATTCTAGTATCGTAGGAAGGCTGGCCAGGTCTGGTCCCCTCATTCGCACATTTGCGTGGCCCATTTGTGTGACTCCTATTTCTATTTTGTCAATTTCTTCGTCTAGCCTCATGCTTCTCCTCCTTAGCCTCGCCCCCACTTCCTTGAGTGTGTGAAGTCTTATGCTACCGTGCCAAATGGCTTCCTGCAACTGCCAGATCCCTCTGTCCAGGTCTCCTCATTCAGGTCGGACTACCTGGGTAGTGGTCCAGGAAACTTTCTTCACTTCCGTGGTTTCATCGTGCTCGACTGTGGATAGAGTTCTCTTCGCACACCCTGCTCTGTGTATGGTCTCCTTGGCGCAACGAACCCTTGTTACTCATAAATTTAGTTGGGTTGATGGTTCCACAACATATAGTTGTGCCCTCTGTTATACATGGGTGCCTAAATTGCTGTGTCGTGGCTGCCCTGGTTGCGTTCACCGCGGAAGTCCTTCAACCCGTACCCGTAACCAACTTCTACCTTCACACTCATTCCACCTCATCTTCCTATCTGCATGCCATACTATTGCGTGCAGCGCTTCTTCTGTTGCACCATGCTCCTTTTGCTCTACGATTGAAGTTCTGCCAAGGGTGACGAACTCCCCATCATTTGTTGCACCATCGTCCACTGGTCATTGCCTTACTTCGTTGGTCACGCGTCGCAGTGATCTAATAATCATATTATAGTTGAGTGTTGTGACTTTATGCAATCGGTTCTGCCATCGTTCAATATCCTCATATGAATCTCATGTGCAGGAACTATCATGCTCCCATGAGAGTCTTCTGTCCACTAAGGGATTCACCCGATCCTAGTCTTGCGCTGTTATTTGGTAGATGAAGTCTAGTTCATTGTCACTGTCCTCATCGTGCACCGGTTTGGTGTAGTGGGCTCCTTCAGTGAGGT
Source organism: Pinus taeda (assembly GCA_000404065.3). Classification (NCBI taxonomy): domain Eukaryota; kingdom Viridiplantae; phylum Streptophyta; class Pinopsida; order Pinales; family Pinaceae; genus Pinus; species Pinus taeda. The sequence continues at coordinate 13,025 of APFE031309706.1, forward strand.
CCAGCGGAACTATTACATAGAGTGACTTTTTCTCAAATGTCATTTTTCGTCTTTTTAAGTTGATGGCCCCATTCATGTCCATGGCCCAATCTATTCCTAGAAATGCAGGGTAAGGATTATTGTCTTCAACAATTTCTATTACCCCAAAGTTTTTCTGCATACTTATGCCTTCAATGTCCACTATCACCCCTTGCAATATTCCCATTGGTAAGATCTTTTGCTGGTTCGCCATCTATAGTTGAATAGGAGACCATTATAGTGTGGGTCTACCCATGCGTTCCCATGTTTGCTTAGGCAACACATTCGCATCCAACCCCAAATTTAGAATGACCTGATCCATGTCGTACTCATTGATTTGCGTTGTCATTTGCATCTCCCGCCTAGTGTGCAGAGCATGTTTTCCCAATTTCCAGACTACACACGACTCTCCTGATCCTGTGCACCTAGTGATCAGCTCTTGCAGTCCTTTAATTGTTGTATTGTCATGTAGCAACTTCATACAAGTCTCTAAAATGGTAGTAAGCATAGAGGGATCCATTCTCGGCTCAATTAGATCCCTACTATCTGGAGTAGAGACTTCCGTGAAGCTCTTCTAAGCTTCCTTAGACGTCCCTTTTACCGGTTCCATCTCAAAGTTAGGTTCCCTTGTAGGGGCATCATGACCCCTCCCATCTTCTCCAGGCTATTTCCTCGCATCTCCCCCTATAGTTGCACCGCTCCTCAGTACCATGTTTACACTAGGGTCCTCTTCGCATGGTTCTGACCTCATCATTTTGATATTTTGAGTTGGAGTAGGCTATAGTACCCCCTTTTCGTGGATCTGGGCAATTAGTGTTGGACAATCTACCATTTCATGGTCAAATTACTCGCAATATGGACAAGGTATTCTCGTTGGGTTAGTACAGTCGTGAGTGTAGTGCCTCAGCCCTCCACAAATATAACATATCAGTTGTCCACGCCCTCGCCAATACCCCATTCCTCCTCTTCCTCGTCTGTGTCCTTGGAATCCCCCACGTGGCCCTACGGCTAGGTCGAAACATCGCACCTCAATCTCCATTCGATAGGCTAGGGTCCTCTCCATCATTAACTTGTAGCTTCGACACATTCACTTGTCGTGAGCCACTGATCTACAAAAGTTGCAATATAGCTCCTGTGGAGTCTGGGTATACTTTTGTAGCAAGTGACAGTTGTCTGTTGCGTGCTTTCCTCCTACTTGACAAATCGCACACCAGAGTGCAGGCGCCGCACTTGGTCCTGCTTGTACCTCCAGACTTAATGGCATCGGCCCCCTCTTCCCAGATAGTTCGCGAATACTGGGCAGCTGTCCTTGTCGTGACCTTAACCTTTGCATTTGAGACATCCCACTTCTTTACACACCTCTTATCAGGGTGCCCTTTCTTGCTTCAAACTTTGCATTTCTAAGCATAGGTTTTGTAGTTGTGCATGGATTTGCTGAAATCTGAACCTCAGATCCTGTATTGGAGTTTCAAGCAGCCTCATTGCTGTCTCTAATGCTTCTGCTTGGGTTGAGATCTTTTGCTGTGATAGTGCCGCCCTCAGATGTGGTGTTAAAGATGCCACAAACCACGTGCATTGCTGCGCATTTGTTAGTGTCATGTTAGCTTCGTAGATTTTACTCTTCAATCTCTGATCCAAATCCCATGGGGTTTCACCAGGTAGCATCCTGATCTCCTTGAAACTGATGATCGATTGTGTCTACGATTTTGGTCGACTAAATTCTTTGTTCAATGCATCCTGGATCGTTGCTATTCCTACATTCGGGTGATCACTAGAGTACTTTATATACCACGTCAACGCGTGGTCCTGCAACGTGCTAACCAGAGTAGCCTTTTTTTACATTATCATCAGTTACACCTTGGGCTTCCCATACAGTCTTCACCATGAACCAGAACTGATCTGGTTCCTCATTTCCTATGCCTCTAAAAACCGACAACTTGATTGCACTCACCATTCCAACCATTTGTGGTGGTGGTGGTGGGGTTGGGGTAGGTGAAGAGGGTTTTGATGTAGGTGAAGTAGCTGATGGTGTGGACGATGATGGTATTAGTGGAATGCGCTACTTTATCAATTAGATTGTGCTTCTCGGAGAGAACCCTACGAACCCCTCCTCACTTTCTCATGAAAGTGAAATCAGAGGACTGCTTTCTAATCCTTTGGTCCCTTGGTAGCCTCTTCTGCTCCTTGTTACCGTAGACATCAATGAATGCACATAACCTTCTTTTCACATAACAACATTTTAATCCAAGTATTCAGTGATTTGATGTACTTACCTCGCGGTCCTTGGAGGAAGTGCCTTTCTGCTTCGTTGTAGCTCATAGTTGTGTCTATCACGAATTCGGTGATAAGCCCTCCTATTATTTGATCCAACAAGTGATGTACTACATATGCAATTTTATCTTCAGATGCTTCCAACCTATGCACCAATTCTGGCATCCACACGATGGGCTGATCCAGTCTGCACCTTCCCTAACTATTATAGACATATTTTGGCACCTCAACCCAAAATTATATGTCGATAATTTAGGGCTCATCAAACCCTAAAAGAGTTGTTTTGTACCCTAAAATATCTTATTCATATGATTACATCATTCCCCAAAATTTCCACCTAAGAAGCCATCTAGAAATGCCCTAAACTGAACCATACTGAGTGCTACACTAGCCAGGTGCGATGCATATTGAGTGGTACACTGCTCAGGTGCAATGCATACTGATTAGGCCTTCTGTAGGGTGCGATGGGCGAGAATGGACAAATGTTCGAGACAGTTTGCTAAGTGGTTTCTCATGGAATCTTCTAGAAACTTCTCCTATGACACTTGCCTCTCTAAATTCGCCCAAGGATGGGTAAGGGATCTAAACTTTAGTTATCTCATCCCTTGTGGAACCAATTGTAACAAGTGGAATGACACTAATCAAAACCCCAGAGATGACTCACACCCTTGCACACATCTATAAATGGATCCCTCATCTAAGAGATCCAGGAGGTTGGAATATTGTGAATTGCAGGGAAGTGCTGATATTTTGTAATTCAGGAAAGAGCATTGTGTTGTTCGTGTGATCTTGCTATTTCATGAGGTGAAAAGGGATTTAATCTGGGAGGATGATGCTGGATCAGACAACTGGGTTGTAATTCTCCCTTCTACTTAATAAAGTTCTTCAAGTTTTCTTCCATATGATTGTGCAATTGTGAATGTTATCATTTATGAATGCTATTGTATGTTCATTATATATCTGATTCTTTAATGTTTATGATATAATAGATCAAGATGTTTTGATGGTTCTTTGCTACTGTGTTTCTACAAGTACTCTCCAGTCGAGATAAGTACGGGGAGGAGTTACAAGCTCTTTCAAGGGGGAGAGAGATTGAGCAAGGGATTAAGCGGAAGTTCCAAGTTGGTTCCATTGTTTTTCTCTTATCTATTATACATAGAAGAAATCCTGAATTGCTTTAAACTATTGTTTCTAGGGTAGCTTCCAAACCTAGAGGGCTAGTCATTCGAAAATACACTAGTTTTCCCAGCAACATTGACTATCAACTAGCCTCATAATCCACTCATATAGTTCTATCAAGAAGGACGCGAAAAATATCTCGTGGATTTCTATTTTCTTGTACCATGAACTCGTGAAGCTTCTGATCTAACCAATCCTCAAGTTTTTTCTTTGTAGGGTTCTAGTTTTCTGACATCAGACATCCCTTGGGCAGATCTCGGTCCAAGAAACAGAACCATTTGTTGGCTTGATGGGGCCTAACCCAGGTTTAGAAGTGTTTTAGCCGAACAAATCCCTCACTACCAGCCCGTTTCGCAACAATCCATGGAGCGCGGAATAAAGTATCACCCGAGGTAGTATGGGAGGGTGTTGGAACCAGGTTTCCACACCCTTGGGATGTCTGGATGTGGTCAGGAGGGGTCGTGAACCGTTCTATGGTCTCGCACCACTCAGTGCTACTATCAGGCTTCTGCGTAGATCTGCACAGATGTACTTTCTTGCTAAAGCATTTATTACAGATCTGACCTTATTCTTATAATCATTAACCAAACATTTAACAATAAAACCCAATGCCTGCAATCATAATTCTTAAAACAATCATAGATTTATAAAGCCGATGCATACACCAGAATGTAAACAGATCCATAATATTTCAGAATCAACACAGTAATTCAGAACAACTTATATTTATTAATATCTTTGATTCAGTACAATCCACTTCCCGCCCTACGCACACAGCTGAAGGGGTCCACACACACAGCTATGGACTCTATCAGGCCTTCGCAGACACAGCTGTGGAGCCTCTATCCAACCAGTATCACCTTTGACCTGAACTTACAGACATTGAGAGAATATTCTCTTCACAAACCCATTACATTCAAGATCCAAACCAAAAACTAAAAAATGACTTCTAACCATAGAGCCTTGCTCTATTTATAAATCTCCATGGTTCGCAGACCACGGGCAGGCCAACTCACTTTCTATTTTCTTATATTATTTTTGGGTAGACAACCTTTTGACTTGACTCATTAAAATTCATGCTCCACACGGCTTGCGGAGCTTTTACCATAATTTAACCCAAAATTGTGGGCTTTGAGCCCCAAAACCGTTACGTAGGGCCTCCGCTACCCAACACAAGGTGAAGGATATTGTGCTAGAGGAGGGGTAGAGTACGACCATGGAAATTATTGAACATTATGTGTACTATTCCATGGATTGAAAGAAGAGAAGTCTTGAGGCATACCTGGGGGTCATAATTGCCATGGTTTCCTAGATTCAATGAAATAGGAAGACTAAACCTCCTCGCTTGATTCCTTAAGCACAAATTTCAATATGGGAAGCTCTGGGCAATGACCTGTGGAATGATCTAGATTACAGATGTTGCACAGGGTGATATTGATTACCCTACATTCCTTCCAGGAATGCTTGTCCTTACATACTTGGTAGAACACGGCTAAAGCTACATAAACCTCATTATGTTCTCTCTTCACTTATGTTGTCGTTATTTGAGTAGCCAAGGTACTGAAAAGATCGAATTAAGATTCTTGAACAAGTTTCTGATTTCTGCCCTCATCACACCACCATTTCCAAATTTATGTATCTGGGTAGAGGCATCTCATACCATGCTTCTCCCCTTTGATGATCCTTTAGAGCATCTCAAACAAAGATTTACTATCTCAGGAGATGGTTCCTGAGATATGTTCCCTTTCCCTAGTAGATTTATGGTATCGATGCAGTCATCTCTCATACCCCTCATGAATATGGTATTCAAGATTCCTTGATGTAATTCATTGTGTTTAGATCTCTATAAATTGTAATGGAATCGTTCCACATAATCTTCCAAGATTTCTTCCTCTTTTTGTGTCATCTTGAATATTTCTTCCCTCAAATCCCTGGTTCTGCAATAATCTTGATACTTAGATAGAAATGTTTCTTTCATGTTTCTCCACATCTGAATTGTAGCAGAGCCTAATCCCATGAAACATCTCCATGCTACTCCTTTGAGAGTAGTAGGGAATAATTTTAGCTTTTGAGAATCTAAAACATAATCATAGCTCCTGCACAAGACATCAAATTCAAACAAGAAGGTGCCAGCATCTTCTAGAGTCATCCCTTGAAAGGATGGCAGAAATGAGAAAGGAATTTTTTTCATGGATGCCTTGCCTCTGATATCCCCTATTGGAAATTCAAAGGTGGTGATGGTGGCATATTTTTTATTGTTGTTTTCATTGTTATCCCCCATTGTTGATCCTCCTGATCCTTGCTATGGCAGGTCTTCTTCAGAACGTCTTGGTGATTGTCTTGTGGTTGAATATTTGTTAATTGATAGCTTAGGCTGCTTCAGGGCTGGCTGTTTCACTGCTCTGCCTAAATAAGGATATTGTTAAGTCAATGAATACTTTTTCAACCTAGGCTCGTAGTTTTCCCCACCGGTTTCCCTTTGACCCTCAGTCCTAAAGTCTTGATCACTAGCCTTCCACTGCTACTCTTGATTTGGATACTTCGTTTTGGGAGTGGTTGCACTATTTTTAGGATGATACGATCTAGAGACAGAGGAACCGGATGTTTTTGTTCTCATTATGGGAGTAACAACTCTTTGTGGCAATGTTTTCTTTATGTCCCTTTGAGAATTGGACTATTCTTTTTTCTGCTTTTGAGATCAGCTCATGAATAAATGTTTTCCTCCCAAGATCTGCACTCTTCTTATTTCTTTTATGACCCATTTTTCTTGTGATTTATTAGAGTGACTGTATTTTGAGATTTCTAATATTCCTACAACTTACACATGGACCCTATGCATATTTATTCAAGCCCTAAGTGTCCCAGCTTATACAATGGTGAGCCCACTCAAGTATATTAGAGTGATGCACAAGTTCTTACCTATCGTCTTACCACCCAACACCTGTAAATCTAAGAACACATCTAAAGAATCAAAGAATTCACACAACCTAAGTGTCCTAGTGACCACAGGAGCGAGCCCGTCCAAGTATACTAGAGCGATGCACAAGCTCTTACCTCTCGTCTTACTGCCCAGCACCAGTGCACTAGAAACACTTTGTTAACAAAACACACTTGGATGACTGCATCATCAACTACCTTCCCCAGAAATGACACCAAAATGTTGAGTCGATTTAATCATTGTGAATATGACTGAATCGCAAACATTAATTTTCAACCTAGGGTACGTTTGTTTATTTCAAAGGAGTATGCATTGTCTATGCCGATACACTTCAGCCAAGAGTAAAATTAAAAGGAAAAACAAATGTCGCTAAATTTAATTGCGGAAAGTAACACTCATGTAGAAACCAAAAATATTCTACAGAGATGAATCCACACTTCATTCTACCAGAGAAAAGGGGCAAAACACACCACACTAGTAACTAAGTGGACTGACCGAAATATTATGTTCAAATCAATCCTATGTGACAACATATTATAAATATGGAAACATAAATAAACCCATTCTGCAAATTAAACAGTGATAGAAATAATTCCACAGTTACAAAAAGGAACAATAATTGATATACAACTATGTTGTTGTTGCTACTGCAATCCATGCTAAAGAGGAGGGCCCTTCCTCCCTAGCAGGGCGCAAGGATGAAATACGAATTAATAAAACTCCAACAACACAGTTGTGAAAGCATTAGCAACACTACTCTTTATTTTAAGAATTGATCATGAATTATAAGAGGAAAACAAGGATAGTTGTCTTCATTTACATGGAACTGAGTTCCCTTTCTAAGATTGACATGTCCAAAATAATAAACCAATTAGTCATGAGAATCTAACGATTCTAGTGCTGATCAATATCGAGAGAAAATAGAAATTGTCACAACAAGTTCTAAACATAAGGCTTATTGTTGTTACATCATTTCTCAAAATCACAATTGTCTTGATTCCATAGCCTCCCATAAATAATGCAATCTTCGCGATAGCTATCCCACGAAATAGCACCCACAATGTTAAATGTTTGTGGAATAGTCAATGTCCCGCGGTTTAACAACAATTCGTAGTGTAACAACAACACCTGAGGTGTAACAATAATGTTTGAGGTTTAACAGTAAGTACTCATAATCCATTGTTCATCCTTTGGCCATGGTCATGGAAGAATCACCTAAAAGAAACAAATCCATAGAGCCTTTTTTCCACAATTTCCTTGTTTAGCGATAAAAAAGGGTACCACTTCATTCATATTTAGCAAAAATGGAAAAGTAATATGTCTTAACCAAAATGAATAATTATAACAGGGAAAAAAGTAATTGTGATGTAATGTCCACAAGATCAAAGTTGAAATGGTGTTGATAAGCCATGGTATTGGCTCATAGTATCTTAGCAAATCCTATTTACAAGTTAATAACAAAAAAAAATATAACAAATTGAATTTTATTATTTTTATTACTTTAACTTTTTATTATTAATTAATCCAACCTTTAAATGTTTATGTGTTTATATTACTTTTAACTTTTTATATATTACCTTTAACCTTTTGTTTATTAATTCTAACTTTTTGTTACTAATTGAAACAACATTTAAATGTTTACACTCATCCCCATAACACTTTTAACTTTTTATTACTTTTTAATTGAACCAACATTTAAAATTGTTTACATCCTTACATTACACCTACACATATACTCTATAGTAGTTTGTAGAGCGCCTATAAATGCAAATAATTATTATCGACACATTCGAAGATCTTGGAGCTCTTAAAAGACATTTTTTTAAGAGAATGAGTTCAAAACCGAACTATACCAACAACGTCGTGCTAGGGCATATTTACATTTAAAGGTAGGTGGATAAGAGGGGCTTTTAGAGAAAGTGACCCAATCTAGCTTCACCTTAATATATTAGTATTCATCAATGGAGTGAAACATTTCATTAGTACAAAAACATAGAACAAATCGATACATAGTAGTGACCAAACCATGCCACAATCCAAAGACATTTTATTCCAATCCTGCGAACGACGTAGCACTGTACCATGCATCCAAGATACCGTAGGACAAAGTCAAAGAGTCATATATGGAGAGGGAACAAACTTACAAGTGGAGACATACTAAAGTCCTTGACCAGAAAGATACTAAGCTAATATTTTTCCCAAAACCAAATCCACAACCAAAAATATTAATTTTATATTTTCAAAATATGATCAAAATAATTAATATTGATACCTTAAATTCAATTTTGATTATTATCCTCCCCAAAATTAACCTTATTACATTTCTAAAACATACTCATTTTCTTTATAACATAACACAGTGAAATACATGTCTCGATAAGAATACCTAATAATACCTGCTCACGGCTGATGCTTGCAAATGAAATGAAAGCATCCTATTTCGACAAATAATTTACTTAAGAAACATGTTTACATGACTGTAGATGTAAATTCAATGTAAATTACGTACAACCAAACTGGCACTACAGATATGGAATTGGGATCATACTCACTTAAAACAATACCATCCATAAGTACAACTAATGTAAATCAATAAGGACAACTAATATAAATGTAATCTGTAATCTGCTAATAATGTTGGCGCTATTAATACTAATAATATGGTTACGCAGTTGCATCACCACCATCTTTGAATCCAGATGGATCACTTAATAATGTAATTGCATTATGTCTGCTGGGAACCACCAACTTTGAATCCAGATGGATCACTTAATAATGTAGTTGCATTATGTCTGCTGGGATGAATTGGCACTGTGCATAAATTCTTGCAGCAGTAACTTAACACGTGAATATACCTCATCCACATATCGCTTCCCAGAGAAGCACCTAGCACCAGTAGAACATCGTCCTTTCTTTCATAGCTTTCTTCCTTAAGTAGTGTCACTACAATACTTAAACCAAATTGCAAATGAGTCGATCCCAGGTATTTGAAACCTACCAGAACGAGTTCAACCATTCTGACAATTTCTTTTATTATATGTGATTGTGATTGATTCTTTGGACTCCGAGAAAAACTCATTTTCCTTCAAGTGCTAAAATAAGTAGATCAACATCCTTCGCTTCATCATCCTCATTATTTTTGTTTGTCATTTTAGATTCACGAGTTATAGCTGCATGGTGCAAGTAATGCAAACGCGAGATGCAAAGAATTAATATATTCAATGTCTTTTTAATTACAACGAATTGAGTTTTTAATTATGTGGTTTATAGCGTGCATTGGTTATGTTTATTTTTTATTGATTATGATTGTTATGTTTAATTTTGTTTAAATTATTTGAATATGTTTGATTTTGGTTAACTTTTTTATTTACATAAGTGAGATTGAGCATAATCATAGTAGCAGATGGCTGATTAGGGATGTTTATATATTTGTTTGATTATGTTATATAATAGTTTATTTTGTTTGACTAGAAGTGATATTTGTAGAAAATAGTTTACTATAAAATTTGAGTTTCATTATCATAATATTGAAGTGTTTTATACACTTTTTTTTAGATTATGAATATGGTGGATTTGTATTTGGTAATTATGTTGAGAGGGGCATTACAATTTAGTATGGGTAGATGTCAAGTATAAATGTTTAACATTTAACATAAAAAATTAAATTTTATCTCTCGGTTCGATTAAAAATAAAATAAAACATTAAAAGTAATAAGCAAAAAGTTAAAAGAAATAAATAAAACATTAAAGGTAATATAAAGCCAAATGCTTATCAACATTTAAATGTTGTCTCAATTAATAATAAAAAGTTAAAGTTAAAGTCAATTTTTTATATTTTTTGTTTTGTTATTTACTAGTGAATACCCTTTGTTACAATACCATGGGCCAATATCATGGCTTATCAATACCACATGACTAAAAACCATAACTTATTTCACAATCAAAAGATTTTATAACAATATGACAAGATCTTAACCATGGATATTCACCCCCACTTTACCATGGATATTATTAACATATAAATAGGCTTTGCTACAATACACTAGACCAATACTATGATTTATCAATACCATGTGTCCAAAAAACAAAACTTATTTCACAATCATAATATTTTATTTTATCATTTTTTTAATTAAATCTACAAATAAAAAATTTATTATTACTTCTTCCCATAGAAATTGGATCAAGGTTTTAATAGAATTAAAAATGAGAATACTTATATATATAAAGATGTAAAATTTATATAATATCAAAGCGATGAGAGTGAGCAATAATAGAGAATAATTAGAGCAAAGATTGTGAACGATTTTTTTAAGTTTTTAATTATTGTATTTACTTTGACAAGATTGATTCAAAATATAGGTTTAATATTTTACAACCAATTGAAATTTTTTAAATTATATACTTTAAGAGAGAGAGGGAGGGAGGGAGAGTGACAAAGCTATAGGTTGAAGAGAGAGAAAGAGAGAGAGAGAGAGAGCTGGGAAAGAGAGGGATAGAGAGGAAGGAAGAGAGAGAGGAGGGGAGAGAGAGGAGAGAGGGGGGTAGGAGAGAGAGGGAGATAGAGGAAGGAAGAGAGGGAGAGGAGGGGAGAGAGAGAAGGAGAGAGGGAGAGAGAGAGGGAGGAAAGAAAAAATACATGGAGACATAGAGGTGGAGAGAGATAGAGTGAGTTACAAGGGAGATATGGAGAGAGAGTGAGGAAGAGAGGAGAGGAGGGAGGAGAGAGAAGATGAGTGGAGAGATATTGGGAAAGAAGGAGAAGATAGAGAGAGGGTGACACAAAGATAGATGGGAGATGAAGAATGATAGATGGAGGGATATAGTGACAGAGAGAAAGAGAGAGAGAGAGGGAGACAGGGAGACAGAGAGTGATGGGGGGACAGAGAGACAGTGAGAGGAAGGAAAATAGGGTGGACTTAATAGAGAGAAGAAGAGAGAGAGAGGGAGAGAGAGATGGAATTAGATGGGAAGAGAGAGGGAGGGAGGAAGACAAATATAGAGGGTGAATGGTGGAGAGAGAGATGGAGTGACAAGGGAGAGATGGAGAGAGAGTGAGGGAGACAGGAGAGTGGGAAGGAAGAGGTAGAGGAGAGAGAGGGAGGGAGAGAAGCACAAGAGAGAGAGAGTGTGTGTATGTTTGGGGGGTGAGATAGAGAGAGGGAATAAGAAAGGGACACATAGATACAAATATAGATATTATATAGTATTATATAACTAGCCTAGATCCATCTTAACCCTGGATCTATCAATCATCGAGAGGGATCAAATCTCTGAAGTTAAAACCCTTTCCTCAAGTTTTGCACTAAAAAGATGTTTTCACCTCAAGAGATTCCATCCCTATCGACATTTGATAGATCCAGGGTTAAGATATATCTAGACTAGCTGTGTTTACAAGTAAATTGTATTTTTTTTCCATAAATAAGGGGGTCTTACATACAAATTTGGTATTTGTATTGATATTATTATTATTTTGTTTTCATGATTAGATGTTGACCTGAGTGATAAAGTATTTGTTTGAGAGTAATATTACTTATTTCAAATGTAGTGATTCAACCCCTTGCCCTTGAGTGTCACTTTGCTATTGAATTTATTTTTCTATCCTTTCATTCTTATTTCTTCTCATCCCCTCACAATTTATTCATGACTTTGATACGATACATTTGAATACTTAGAGGTGAGACCAAACTAATGAAGGTCTTGAATAACACTTTAGTGGTAATACAAACTTGAAAAAATGAGAATTTTCCAACTTGGCTGAATGATTAGACATACATTCACAATCAATTTCAAAATTTTGTAACAGTATGAAATGTAGATAATTTAATTATCTTTCCAAATATATATATTACAAACCATCTTTAACTATGAGAATTTTGAGTTTTCATATGACTGTTATGTTATTTTTCATGCAATATGTAATGCATATGATTGCATTCGTGAAATCTTTAAGTACATAAATTATTGAATATTCATAGAAAAATGGCAGAGTTCTAGAAAACTAAGTGTTTTTTTGTATAACTATTTTTTGAAATTTTTTGATCTTGATTTCATATTTTTTTTAACTCTGGAAAACATTTATATCATGAAAACATAATGCCTTCTGTTAATGCACCCTCAAAGAACCTTAAAATTATCAAACAATCTTATTTATTCTTACACTGTAGTTCTTAAATTCATTTAGTGAAACATATAATTCTTTTCTCAAATGGAATAGAAATAAAAAAGGGGATGCATTTCAATATTTCAATGTATGTCAAGAGAAAAATGGATTAAAAATAGTAAACACCATATATATATATTATATATATATATATATATCATATATATTATATAATATATATATATATATATATATATATATATATATATATATATATATATATTACATACATACATACATATATATTAACATGTACATAGGTGACTTGATATGTGTATATAGTTTCATGGACAATGGATTTGTTTACAATATCAAAAAATAACATCAAAGATAAAGATATACATATATTTTCTAAAAATTGATATTTTCATTTATTTGTAGCCCAAACACCATGTTTTCTTATCTTCAACGTATATGTGCATGAGCCAATTCATCATGCACATAAGATCCCCCCCAAAAATAATTTAAATTAAAAAAATTGTGTGCATACTCCTAACACTATAGAAATATTCATGATCCAAGAAATAAAAATATGTGTAATTTCCTATGGGGTCATTTCAATTGGTGATTGCCTTGTTATGAAGTAATATGTAAAATAGGAGATTCAAAGTTCAAACCCCCATGGGTCAAGATAACTAAAAAAAGGTGTGTGAATTACTAGTAGGATAAGCCTTTAGCTAGGGTCTTTAAAACATATAAAAAGTTTGAGGTGGAGTCAAGGTGTAGGGGGAGAAGGGGAGGGAAAGATGTGCCAAAATGGGGGGGAGGTGCAGGTAGGATTGGGGTGTCGAGAGAAAAAGGAGAGAGAGAAAGCACGGGGTGGGGAAGAATGAATTTGTTAGGTGCAATGAGGGGAAAGCGAGTGAGTGAGATTTGAAAAGTGAGAGAGATAGGAAATAGTGTGCATAGGGAGATAGTTATGGTTGCATAGGGAGATAGTTATGGGAGACACAGGGAGGAAGAGAGATTCAAGTTTTGAATGGGGTAATTATGATGGAGTAACTTAGGGAGCGGTGGAAGGAGAGAGAGAGAGAGAGAGAGAGAGAGAGAGAGAGAGATAAATGTATGAGACATGGAGGATTGAGGTTTTGTGTGTGAGTGAGAGTGGGGGCGTTGGGAGCAAGAAATAAAGACAGAGGAAATGTGAGAGATAGAAAAATGATGGTGGGGGGTGGGGGAGATAGAATTACAGATGGGGGGTGAGTGATGGGGAGAGTATGATAAACATAGAGATATAGAGGGAGGGAGGTAGTTAAAAAGTTGTAAGTGAAAGTGAAAGATATTAATAATGGGGTTCTTGTGAAATAAGGATTTATGGAGGAGAGAGGCATAGAGAAATAGAAGGGTAGAGAGAGAGAGAGAGAGAGAGAGAGAGAGAGAGAGAGAGTAGGGTGGTTGGATAGAGATATAAAGAAGAAGAGATGGGAGATAAAGAGATAGAGATATGGAGATATATAAAGTTATGAAGGGAAGGGAGGTAGGAAATAAGAGAGAGAAAAACACAAATATATATATATATATATATATAAATATGGAAAAATAGAGAGAGATTATTGGAGATAAAGATACAAGGAGGGGGGTGAAATGCAAAGAGGGGAGGCAGATAGAGAGGGAACTCGAGTGAAACATATTGGGAAGAAAAGAGAGATATAGGGAGAGTCAGAGGTGGCGGTAGAGGGTGAGTGAGAAATAGAGAGGGGGATGGAGAGAGAGGAGGGGTAGAGAGAGGAAGACTAACAAAGACGAGGGGGAAGAGAGGTAGGGGGAGTGAGGGAGAGATGAGAGAGAAGGAGATAATGAGAGAATGAGGGATAGAGATATGGATAGGGAAAATTTGGTTGATGGGGAGAGAGAGAGGGTAGATGGGATAGAGATATAGATAACAAAAAAGGGAGGGATAAAGTGACAGAGATGGATGAGGGATAGAGACCAAATAAGAGACAGATAAATAAATACAAATATTTAAATGGAAAATAGAGAGAGATTTGGGTGGAGAGAGAGAGAGAGAGAGAGAGAGAGAGAGAGAGAGGGAGGGAGAGAGAAGAGAGAGAGAATAATAAAGGGTATGAATAGAGACAGGAGGGGATGGAGATTGAGATAGGAGAGAGGTAAGAATATAGAGAAAGTGTTAAAGGGTGGAGAGAGAGAGAGAGAGACGACGGGGCAGTGTATGGGAGCAAGGGGGAGAGTGAGAGAAGAGAGGATCAAAGAAAAATTTAGAGATTGAAGTGGGATAGGACATAGGAGAGAGAATGGTGAAGGAAGAGTGATGAAAGAGAAGGGTTACAAGAAATGTAAAATAAATGTGCATGCATTCCTGAATGTGTGTTTGGTTCTACCAATCTCTAACAAACTTGATATGGCAAGAGAGGAATGTAGGTAAGGTATTCATGGTTGTAGTAATTTATCTTAGGAATGGATGTGCGTACCTAAAGTCACATGCACATTCATAAGTGTGTGTGAAAATTAATGAGAACACATATTGTTGGGATGGGGTTCCCTAGGTTAGTTTGGGGTTAAGATAACCCAAATTTTGGTAAAGTTTTATAAATAATGTAAAGTTTCCACGATATGTGGATATGGAGTGCATAGATGAGTAGGAGTCAGAGGGGATTAGCCCCTTGTTTTGGATAAGTTTGAGTCGGTTTTGAGATTCACCCATGGTCCACGAACCATGGCATTGTATGAAAAAGAATATGAATAGGCGTGCCTTAGGGAGTAGAGGAGAAGAAGGTGAGATAGAAGAGATAAGGGCTTGAAAAGCCTTAGAAGAAGAAAGGCTTTCTAGTTGAGTGTGGAGAGGCCTAGGCACAGTCTGCAACTGAGTGCATGGACCCATGTAGCTCTATGCATAGGGAAGTTTGAATATGTAATCCTTGAGTTAAAGATCAATGAAGACAAGTTTCTGAATAATTATCAAGTATTTATGTTCATGTCTATTTATTTTATATGTGGTTAATGAATGACTCATTTTATGAAATATTACTCGAATGCTACGTGATTCTCTTGAATAATTCTTAATAATGTACGCAATGCATGTTTAGATACGTTCGTGAAGACTCTGGTGATTCCTTTTATGTTTATTAACAATTTAAGTATATTTGCAAGAACACCAATTTAGGATTTCTTTCTAATGCGTGTAAGAAGGTAAATTGATTGTTAAATGTTTGCAAGGATTGGTCGTAGACCTTCGGGAAGGTCTAAAGGTTGTTTAATAGAGTTGGAGTAATGAGCCTTAAGAGTTTATCGATTTGCATGAAGGCAACTTTGAGGCATTGGAAGACATCACACTAGTCTCTCGATGCAGAAACTTGGTTCTTACATCCCACCATATTGCGTCGGGTGACAATACAGCCTGTGTACGCTGGTTGTTCCAGAAAGGGCCAGTAGTGTGGGGTTTTGTCGACTGGTGTAGCTAACTTTGAACCTAGGTTAGGACCCTCTAAGACAAAAAATGATTTCACTGATAGGACCAAGATCTGCTTGAAAGAGATGTGTGATGTTGCATCATTGGAATCTGACCAAGAAAGAAATTGTAAGTGGTTGGATCGGAATATTCATGACTTTGTGATGCAAGAAAACAAGAATTCCTACCTATTGAAGGAAGAGTAGTTGAACAGGTATCTGTTTATGGAGATACACGAGATCTTTTTCTTCACCTTCCCCATTCAACTGTATGAATGATTAGCTAAATTGATAGATAGTCAAGGAAGGTGGAAGCTCAATAGTCCTATAGTTTGGACTCAAGAATTAGTGCGACGAATAGAAACCTCTGAAAACAAGATCACATGGGCTATCGATCATTGGCTCGATCGCATTCTAGGAGGATTTGGTACAAAATTTTCAGTTGATACTTTAGTCAGCTATAGTGAAGCGAAGCAAAGATTCTTCAAAAGACCGCGAGGTAAGTATTTAAGATCATTGAATACTTGGATTAAAATGTTATTATGTGAAAAACGAGTGATGCCATTACCTTGATTTTCAGAGCTATGTGAAGTGGACGATTCTTTAGAAATCACAAAGGATCAAGACCAGAGTAAAGTCCATTGATTGTAACTCCTTCAAGTGATGACGAAGGGATGGAGCAGACTACGCTGCAAAGCGCTGTTCAGCTAATCACTCAGGGGATTCCTCGAGAAAATCATCCTTCCACTCCACCTCTTCCTCCACCTTTACCGCATACACCTTTGACCACACCTCCACCTCCAGCACCACCATTTAACATGGTGAACATGATGAAGATGCCGATCTTCAAAGGCATAGAAAGTGAATATGCAAAGAAGTTATGGTTTGTTGCAAACGTTGTATGGAAAATGCAATAGATTACTAATGATAATATAAAGAAGGCATAGTTGGTTACTGATTTACAGGATCATAGGCTAACTTGGTACATTAGTTCTGATAATCCTCTTGCAATGCTAGTAGAGACTAAGGTAGATTTAAGAAAAGAGTTTAGTAATCCTAAGTCTAACTCGTAGTCAGTAATTGGATTTAAAGAGATCATGATGAGGTTCGATGTGACACAATGGGAATTTGATGAGAGGTTGAAGTGTTAGATCAGAGAAGCTAACATGTATATCTCAGATAGCCAACATCACGAATGTTTTATAGCATCACTCTTTCCCCACTTAAGAATTGCTATATCATAGTAGAAGATAGAAACACAAGCAGAAGCATTAGATATTGCGATGAGGCTGCATGCATCACCTATTCAGGATACAGACCTCGAAGTATAGCAGATCCACTCACAATCAGCAAGCATACACCTAGAGTTACAAGGTTTGAAGAATGACAAGGAGACTAAACCAGAATTGCATGCAGAAGTCTGGTGCTTGAAGTGCAAGGGCCATGGGCACGGTAAATATCACTATCCAGTGCACAAAAATTATATTACAGGAGGGGAGTCGATTCTCGTGAACCCAGAAGCCCCAACAGGGCCAAGTGCAGGAGCTGCGCTATGGTGTGCTATTTGTTAGGTTGTTGGACAACATGTGACCAATAATTTCCGTTTACTTCAAAAGTTTGTCTAGACACCCTAGCATTTGTTCTATAACTTTCACAAATATGTGGGGCACGATGAGTGCCATTATCGAAGTTATGAGAATATGATGGAAAGGAAACCTACATACTGAATGCAAGCAGAAACTCAGCCTCCAAATCAAGACGTCGGAGGAGCACACAGAGGTTATCAGGATTGAGGATGGGGTCGAGGAGGAGGAGGGCCTGGTAGAGGCCATGATTAAATTATCTTCTACAACTATAGACAACCAGGGCACTACGCGTGATAGTGCCAAAATCCTACACACCCATCATGTCAATGGCATAGACAATTTGACCATACTATAAAAGAATTCTCGGTGCTAATAGCTAAAATGCAAAAGAAGGAAACATAGCCTTAGCAACCCACACAGAATCTAGAGATGATGAAAGTTGAGCTCTGTGAAGAAGATCAAAGTGTTCACATTTTGCTAATAAGTAGAATGACGACTGGTTCTGATAAGGGTAAGCAGTGTGAAGAAGAAGGATGGCTCCACAAAGCACCAGAGAAAGAAGTTGACTTTGATCTGGATCGCGCTAAGCAAACGTTTATGGAAGCCAAGGAGAGCTTCGCTAAGGCCCCCACCTCAGGGAGCTATGACAAGATACAAGAAATTAGCGCGCTTGTAGAGGTTTATCCCTCTTTACTCACTATGTTTTTGGAGACCTGCATGAAAATGTTGCCTAATAGCAAGACTATGAAAGGTCTGCAGGAATTAATAAATAAATGCGTCACCAAAGAGAAAGTCCTTGATGGACACTAAGTGGTCAGAAAAATTGGCAAACAGAAGGCATGAACAGGGCGCTAGATGAGGCTCACTGAACAAATAGGTGATTATAAGATGGACTATGTCATTTTGGATCTGGGGTCCGATGCAGACGTATTACCGAAACAAACATGGGAAAGGATGGGGAGACCTATGCTCCAATGGTCTTTGATTCAACTTAGGATGGTGAACCAATAGAAAATCATGCCCACGGGATGGTTATATGAAGTAATAGTTGATATAGGAGGTGCGAGTGCAGTGGCCAACTTTGAGGTATAGAAATCATTGACGAGAGTAATCCCTACCCTTTGCTCCTCGGAATTGACTAGGATATTGAGATGAATGGTATCATTAATTTGAAGAAAAGGAGGATGTCATTTGAAAGAAAGTTGATGCGCATTATAATGCCACTAGATCCTGTAGAAGGGGCATGCTATACTAAACCAGTCTGCGATTATGAAGGAAGTGATGATGAACTAGACCATATTTACAAGATAACAGCGTGGGATCAAGACTAGATTAATCCAACAACAGATGGACAGATTGCATGGGACTAGGACAGTTCCTGCACTTTGATTCATATGAGGAGTTAGATCATTAGCATAAACGCTTGCATGAAGTGTCTAAATTACGATGCAATATGATGACGAAGTCACTGCATTGTGTTTCGTCGGAGGTAATAAAATTACTTTATTATGATGGTTTAATTGACGAAAACCAAAACTTCCAATCAATCAGTGCCCCAACTTGGCCCTCCAAAGAGACCCTCCAAGTGAACCAAGCAAGAATTACCTTGAAAAACCTGAATTCTCATCTCCTAGGTCAAAACAAAATGCACAATGGCCATCAACACCATTATAATGTCCCGGAGAACATGATGAAGCTTCCACCATGTATCAACTTAGCCTTTGTACTCACCACATTCCAACATTAATGATGTTTCATGGGAGAGATTTCAAAGCCTTGTGTTGCCAAATTGGCCAAATTTGATACCCCCATTAGGGTAAAAATAAACACTTGGTATTAGTTCAAAATTGTGACTAGGTAGGGGCTGGTGTTGAAAGTAGGACACCATTAAAATAGTCAAATAAGGATAAGCTAAAGCTGATTTTCACTCGTGCTGATGTTTATTAGAGCACTCCTAATCTTGTTGAGAGTGAAATTTAGACGAAATAGTGACTGCATTGTTTCTTTTCACTTCCACCTTTAATTGGAACTATTGTTGAATGAAATAGGCTGAAGACAGAGGCTCAATTATTTGGAAATATTTTTGAATTTTCATGTGGATTCGAAAGTTTCATTAGAAACTAATGATTAATTATCATAGAGATATTCGATAATATTAGAGAGAGATTCGATTGTTGGATTGGCACAAGATTATGGCTCTTAAGATGCATGCTTTTCAGGGAATGAATTCAACACCAAACTATACCTGCAAGTCATATTTAGATTGAAATATAGGTGGATGTCACGGGTTTTAGAGAAGCTTACAAAATCTAGCTACACCTTGGTACATCAGTATCTATCGATGGAGTTCAACATTTCATTAAATTCCTCCCCATGGCTTGCCTTCACAAGGATCTAAATAAATGATAATATTTTTGTTATTTCCTTTTAATTTGATTCTATATTTTTCTAGTCATACAATCAATTTCATTATCTGTCCCCATGGTTGACAAACTAATGTTGGATAGGTATGGATAACATAGAATAAGTTGATGACTTCAAATTTGACTATATTCAGGATCCCATTATCGATGCTTGAATTTTTTGTAGTGTTTTGATTTGTTCAATAAATATTTGGTCGACTACATTAATATAATTAGTTGTTCTATGTAGACTTATTCATCCCATGCTAATCCATGTGTCGAAAACAAGTTATTTAACCATAAAACCATTTATTTCTAAGCCAACGTTTGGGTCATGATCATCTACCTGGCTATTTTCATTACTATTTTTCAACATATTCAATAATTCAATGAGTTAGGAAACAAAGTTTTCTTCCTTTAGAAGCTCGAAAAATTCCTCTAAGATTATGTCCTTAGATACTCTTTGTTCATCAATTTCTTTCATAAAGAATTCAACTGCTCTAGACATTGTTTGATTTTGTTGTTGTACATATGGATACTTTGTTGAATTCTTGGCAGGTCAGATCAATTGATTTTTCGGATCGCTACAATCTCTTTCAACTCATGACCTTGTGACTACATGAAGGATTTCAGATTTTTTAATTTCATGCTTCGAGAGATTTTACAGTAGATTGAAATATCTTTTCTTTAAAACCTTTTATATGATTTTTGGATAGTCTTCCAGTGAGTTTTCACGTAGACCACACATGTTGCAGAAGCGTAATTCAATTTTATCTTTTAAGATACATTCAGTTGCAATATGTTCCTCTCTACAATAAGTATAGCAGTAAAATCTCCCACGTCCTCAACCCCTACCACAACCTCTATTATTATAACTACCTTGTTGACCACCATAACATCGTCAGCTTCATCCTCTTTCCGTAAATGGATGTGGTTTTGATAGTTGGTCAGTGGCCTAGGTATTATATACAACATGATAACTAGGTTTAGTTTTTATATTCAATGGACATTCCTAGGTGGAATGTATATTGTCTTCACAACTTGCACACCATTTTCGTTTATAATTTCATAGCTTATACTAGAAATATTTAGTAGACTGATCACAAGAAGCTTGACATATATCACAGTAGATATCAGCTTGTATTCTTCTAACATATTGGTCAAGATATTCGAAGAACATACATGCATCTTTTGTATGTCCTTCCATGTGGAAATTTGTCCACCATAAGTGATTATTTTGGAGCGATAGTTGTAGTAAAGAGTTATGTAGCTAGTGTAAACTATCTTCAATCTTGTTTTCCATCGATGCATTGATTGATTGATTGTCAACGTCTTTCTCAATTCTATTGGATAGGTTAATGGCTTCTTCACTTGTCTTTATTTCATGCATTCAAAGTGGCCCACGTATTTTTTGAAGTAGTCCAGACAAATATCATTGTACTAGTAGATTCTCATCGGTAGTGTATGGAATTTGACTTAATAAATCTTTGAAGCATTTTTTGTATAGAGATACATATTCATTCGGTCTCTGTTTTATTTATTTAAACTTTTCCGAAACCAAGTTCTTAACATCTTATGCTTTAAATAAGGTGAGAAAGTTCGTATTGATCTCATCCTTCCTCTTAATTTCTTTTTTTTGTTAAATTCATAAACCATGTTAGGGACCATTTCCTTAATGCTGCAAAAAATTGTGCCATTTTATTTTCTTCATTGATGATGTCATTTGTGGCTCAGAAGTTTTCACAAATTATACCAATGCCTCTTTGGATATTCATCTCTTCATATATAGGTATATGACTTAGTCCCATCTTGGTCGTTTGGTGCAAAGGTAGGTGAAACTAATCATTTTCATTAGTTTTGTAATCAGAGCTTAGGTATTTACATTCCTCTCTTATGTTGATGACTTGATATAACGATTCATTAGTCTATCACTCCCAATATATATATTTCATGAATCAACTTATTTTCAGTAGCGACTTTGTTGAACAGTTTTGAACTTCAAGTTTCGTCAATAGATACGAGTTGTGGTGGGGGGGTATAGTTGTGAGGCTAGAAAATTGGAGAATTATTCATTTTAATCCATTGTTATTATTTAACTCGTTTGAATAGAATTTTCATTTTCTTGAGGGTTTCTTTGTTGGTTGTCGATGTACTAGACTGTAGGTATTTCAGAATAATTCCTTGAATGAAGAAATTATCCTATGATGGAACTCAACAAGGATATCCTTGGATTATTTCTTATAGCTAGGCTAGAATCATCTATTTCCGTAGCATCTAATTGTCCTCTTGAAGCTATCATTCGACCTTCATTCTTTATCAGGGCGAGAGTTGCTACACCTTTCAACTCTTCTGAGGAGTCTCGTGCATATTCACTCTAATGCTCCCAATTATTCATTCTTTTCTTCTAGTATTCTTGTTTCCTATTTTTTTCCTGTCGACATTGTCTTAGGATCGTTGCTCATTTTTGTATGTCATCCGATTGCTTGTATTGTCAATCACTATTTCGTCCATTCTTTTCTTGTTTCATTATTCCATTCCATCTTCCTTGGCTATAATACTTTTATGGATTTTTATTTTGTTTTTTTATTTTCCTTTTTATTCCTCATGATCTCGTACACCCCCTGTCAATCTGAATAGTGTCAGTTCACGAGGGAGTATCTGTCGACCATACTTATTTACTTAAAATATAATCCCATGATTCTGTTGTGTCTTTACACTGAGCATCCAGAAAATTATGCCACTTCATCTGGTCCTTATTCCATTCAGTATTGGATGGAATCCCTAGCAGTGGACAATATTCAAAGATGTGGCTCGCACCTTTCTCTAAAAATAATCTATTTAATATGGTTGGTATCATGCAAAATACTATGTTGTGTAAAATGTCGTAGAAACTAGCTTTTATGTATTCAATAGATGTTTGATCTTCTAATGTTTGTTCTTCAAAATATTATTCCAAGATCAACTAGACACTCGTGTAAATTTTTTCGAATGTTGTTTGATAGTTCCAATAGAAACTAGGCATTAGTTTGGTTTTGAGGATTTTTCATGAGTAACTCTTCCAAGGAAATTTATAATCTTTACCGAGGCTCCTATTCAGCCAATTTAATCACTATGAATATGACAAAATCGCAACCATTAATTTTCAATCGAGGGTAGGTCTATTTATTTCAAAGGAGTATGCATTGTCTTTGTTGATACACTTCAACCAAGAGTAAAATTAAAAGGAAAAACAAATGTTGTTGAATTTAATTGTAGAATGTAACACTCATGCAGAAATTGAAAACATTCTACAAAGATGAAACCACACTTCATGTTATCAAAGAAAAGAGCGTACCACACACCACACCACTAACTCATCCAGCTTACCAAATATTATGTTCAAATCAATCTTGTGTGACAACATATCATAAATCTGGAAACAAAAATAAACCCATTTTCCAAATTACACAACGAAATAAATAATTTCACACTTACAAAAAGGAACAATAATTGATCTACCACTATGATACTACTGCTACTGCAATCCTTGCTAAAGAGGAGGTCCCTTCCTCCCTAGCAGGGACTAGGGATGAAATACGAATTAATAAAACTTCAACACCACAGTTGTGAAAGCATCAACAACACTATTTGTATTAAGAAAAGATTGTGAATTACAGGAGAAAAATAAAAATACTTGTTCTTGTTTCCATGGAACCAAGTTCCCTTTATAAGATTGACATGTCCAAAATAAGAAACAAATCAATTATGAGAATCTCATGATTCTCATGCTGATCAACATTGAGAGAAAATAGAAAGCATTACAACCAGTTCTAAATAGAAGGCTTATTGTTGTTACGTCATTTCTCAAAATAAAAACTGTCTTGATTCTCTAGCCACCCATAAATAATACAAAATTTGTGATAGTTGTCCTATGGAATAGTACCCGCAGTCTTAAATGGTTGTGTAGTCAATGTCCCGCAGTGTAACAACAATTCGTAGTGTAACAACAATGCCTGTGGTGTAAAAACAATGTTCGAGGTGTAACAAGTACTCAGAATCTTCTATTCACGCTTTAGCCACGGTCTTGGAAGCATCACCTGAAAGAAACAGAGCCATAGAGCCTTTTTTCCACAATTTCCTTGGTTAGCCATAAAAAAGGATACCACCACATCCATATTTAACAAAAATGGAAAAATCATGTCATAACAAAAATGAATACTTATAACCAAGAAAAACGTAATTGTGATGTAAAGTCCACAGGTTACAAAGGTGAAATGGTCAAGGATAGGGGGAAAAAGGTATCCAAAATATGCACAAATCAGGCACCAACATCTCCCCCAAGTTGAAGCAATTGCATGTCCTCATGTGGAATACTTCAGAACCTATTGTTATAATTCATATGAAACTCTGTTAGATTATAAGAATTAGCGGTGTCCTCCTCAGCAGTCCTGTAACCTCGATTGGTTGTCTGCTGATGTGGAAAATATTCCTCCTCATAATGACATAGTTAATACTGAGGTTGGTACTCCTCCACTGGTAACCAAATTAGAGGATATTTGAACTTGAGTCCCATTCAAAATGCACCCAATAAATCTACAGTATGGACATACTTAGGGACCTGTGAAACAATAACCACAAAATTTTGAAAACCAAACGGGTCGCTCTCTTGTAGCCCTGCACTAATATCCTTTGTGCTTTTGTAGAACCCTATTAGTGCATGGATCTTCATCTACACAAAAAGGTTGAGGCATATCTTCACAACCCTCCTCCTTTAGATTTCTTCCAGCTCCTTGACATCCAAAACACTAAAAAATTTCCTAAAAGGTTGTCTCAATTTTGTAGCCATACCATGTTTAACCCAGATCATCAATGTTTCCTTTTCTTCTTTCACATCCAACGAATTCATATCCATATGTCAATCTATCTCATTTTTCATAAAGGAAATAAAGTTGCACAACTGCAAATGTCCCATGTAAGAAAGAATGTTCCCAACTATGTGCATACTAACATGTTCACAAATCATGTTATGAAGAAAAATCTCGCAAAGTAAGCTTTCATATTGAAATTACAAGCACGAAAAACATCCAAAAAATATTGGGTGGAATTACCCAAATAAGTTCTATTTTCATAGACCGAATTCAAATGAAACAAGAAAAATCATTCCCACAGAAAAAATGGGTGGGCCGGAGATGGTCTTCTACACCCTAATAGATTTAGGGAGAGTTCATGGAGCTTGTGTTTGACATTTGCTAAATTGCAAACATGATCATGTTACAACTGCAACTTCTCTTCTTTCTTCTTCATAGCTACCTCTTTCCCTTGTCTTTCCCATTTTTTTGCGAAATCCTTTTCAATCCATTTCTCCTTGAGCAAGTTTACTACTTTCTAGTGTGTCGCCAGTGAGATCACTCCTTCCTACAATAGTAGCTCCTCTCATTTCGACTTCTGCAATTCAGATATCAATAGAATTTTCTCAGAAAACCATCCTAATTCACGACCCTGTGTTCCTCTACATGCACTATCACTTGCAGGTGCAACAACATCCTAAGGATTGAGTTACTCCATCTCAGTTGCTGGTTCTTGTTTAACATGAGTGTCATCAATGGGTTCTTGTGTATTAGTCTCTTATTTTCATCCCTAATCAGCTTCTACCTCTACTGTTGTTTCTTGTGTAACAATAGTGTCGTCAGTAGGTTCTTGTGTATCAGCTCCCGAGTCGCCACCCATGGGATGCGTTGCTTCAGCTGTTGGTTCTTTTGTATGAGAAACGTCATCAATGGGTTCTTATGTAGAAACTTCTTAGGGATTGGTTTGAGTCTCCATCGAGGTGGTGCTTGCAATTCAAAATTTATATCTAGTTTCTATTAGGTTTATGGTGCATTCCACACACACAGGACCTTTTGCAGAATCAACCCTCATTTTATCCACTACTTCTTCCAGGGTATCGAGGCCTACTACCCTTTCTCTTTCTCGAATTCCTTCTAATATCTTCTTTAATTCTTCATTTTCTTCTTCTAAACTTTTAATTTTAAGCCGCAAAGACTTAGTCTCATCCTTAACTCGTAGAGGGTCTTCTTTCGAATGGAGTTGTTCCTCCTATTTTTTCTTCCCTATGTCCTTGCTCGGTCCTTCGCTGGATAAACGTGAAGTTTCCAGACGTGAATTGAATTTTACCCTTTTCTTCAGTATTTTTATGCCTATCGGCTTCTTTAGTGACCTTTTTTCGACCCTACTCCCTGAAGATTGGCCTTTTCTAGTTTCCTCTGCTTCCTTTGTGGTGTCATGGATTTCAATTCGCCTCTTATGGGAGGTCCTTATCTTTCTACTCATGAATTATTCCCGGCTTTTGCATTGTCGTTCCAAGGTGTCTAGTACAATCGATTTGATTAGACGATGGTTGGTGACACAAGTCTCTGGTGTGCAGTAATTTTTACAGCCGTAGACATGTGTTTGATGCTCTCTAACAAAAAATATGGAACGTTAACCAGCTTCATGTTTCGCTAGAGGTTCAGTAGTGCAAAATGGTAGTTTAAGATGATTGTTTCCCTTCCTTTGTAGGTGATTAACTTGATAATGTATAGGGAAACATCTCCCCATGGTTGAGGGAGTGACAATTTATCAATTCCCCTACCCTTCTTCTCCAATTGTTCCTCTCCTTGAAGGAACTCACCCTTAAGAGAAGGGTCATTGATTTTTCTATTTAACCACCATTTCCCCACAGTGTGTAGTGATGTTACATGGGAAATTACTTCTTCTGTGACTTCAATTTTTAACCCCCAGACTTTAGTCTAGTTTCTATGTAGGTTCTAAGTGAATTCCATGGCCACTGACTTCTTTGATCCCTTGAGTCGTTTGAAAAATTTGAACCAGCTCGCTTCCTTAAAGACTTGGAATGAATAAGGGAAATTCTACAATGCTCCCATTAAAGTGGGCTCTTGTTAGACTACTGCTCCTCCCATCTCTACCCTAGCACTTTGTACTCTTCTCTAGCTTTGAGAATTTTGGAATGAAGGTGCAATGCTCGTTGAGGTTGATGTTAGGGTAGTAAAAGGAAATAAAACAAGGATTTCACATTAAGGACGATTCATACTGCACATGGTATGGTTCCATCATTGGTCTAGATCATGGAGATCTAGAGTTAAAGTTTTAATTCTCGGCATGATTGAAATAAATGGATAATGATGACAAGGTTTTAATAATGATTACCAATTTTAAATTTGATATCATAGATTACGAAATGAGTCACCCTCTCCCCTAAGTTTAATGTGATATCTGTCCTTAGCCATATGAAGAGATGCCATATTTAATTTCCATAATTGTTAAATATAGGGAAGACGTGATATAGCTTTGTGTGACGTACCTAGTGTGATGTGGCAAAAAAAATTGGTAATAAGAATTAATAACGATGATGATGTGCTAGTTGTATGAGTCACTCCCATAGCATAGTGATAATGAATACTCTTTATTTTCACATTGTGCGTGACGATTTTGTTGATGTGGATTCTCACAAGTTGACAACTACTACACATGTAACAGCAACCTGATTTCCACAGTATTTGTATAATCTTCTCTTATTTACATAATTCCTTTTAAAATACTTACAAAGATAATTCACAAACATATTCTAATAGAGCTTGTAACAACATAAAAAGTAGAATATACATGAGTTGCATAATGTTGTTACAGAGGGAAAAGAAATGGGTAATAGCCACCACATAGTGGTTTTCAACTGTCGCAATCAGTCTTTCTGTGCCCCAAAAGAGGTTTTGAAAATCATATTTTTATTTATATGTTTTTATTATTATTTATTTATTTATTTATGTTGGGTGTAATAGCTACCAACAGAAGTTGGTTTTGGTTGTTACACTTATTGGAAAATTAAGAAGTTGGTAGCACAAGGGAGGTATCCCTTGCCTTCATAATCTGAATGTTAGAATCCTTGACAATGTTGATGAATGATTCCTTTGAAGCGGGTTGGTGATATAGCCAAAGGCGGTGCCCGTTAATAAACAATGGTGTCCTAGCACTCTCAATGGTTACTAAATTTACAGTCCCAATGTCAAATACTGCGTCAACTTCATAAGGACCTAGCCACCTAGTGTAGAACTTCCCTATAAAATCATTAAATATTGAATCATATAATAGCGCCCAATCTCCTTACTGAATTTTCTTCTTTTAAATGAATTTATCATGCCACTTAGGTCTCTATTGTTGGAAACTGTTTGTTTGTTGAATGACAACTAACCATTTGTCATCTAGTTCATTAAGCTAATTCAGTTGTTGTTTTTGTGCTGTTACCAAATCCAAATTCACTTGTAGCGCTATTCTTAATGTATTAATTTCAAATTCTATAGGAAATAAAAGATTTTTATCATACAATAATTCATATGATGAGAACCATGTAGTATTCCTCCATGTAGTCTGGTATTCCCACAATGCCTCTGGATGTTTATCAAGTCAATTTATTTGATGGCTAGCTACGATCTTGGTAAGAGTGCCCTTAATAACCTTTTTAGTGCTTTCCACTTGGCCATTTTCTTGTGGATGATAAGGCGAACTGATTTTATGGTATATTTTGTATTTTTCAACCAGGTTTTGAATCAAATGAGACATGAACTGGGGACCTCCATCTGTCACTATTTCTTTGGGTACTCTAGAGCGAACAAAAATTTCTTCGAACAAGAAATCTGAAATACCTGCTCTGTAGCTCTAGTTAAGGCTTTTGCCTCAACCCATTTTGTGACAAAGTTGGTGCAGACTAGAATGTAGGATTTATGCTGAGATGATGGGTTAATTGGTCCTACAAAATCTAGAGCCCATTTCTCAAATTCTTCTAAAACTATTTGCAGCTTCAATCCCATCTCATCTGGTTGGAGTGGTTGACCCATTCTCTAGCACCTGTCACATCCCTTCACAAATTTCTTAGCATCTTGGAATATTGTGGGCCAATATCATCTTATCAAGAGAACCTTGTATCATCTTCTAATCTAATGATCTGGCCTAGTGTCATAGATATTTCCCTCTATCCATGAGTATCTAGCACTTTGTTGGATGATCCTTCTCTTTTCGCTATAGGATAGGAGTTGGGGAATTTTTCCTGTAGTAAGATAATTAGCTATGTCTGCATACGATGGTGAGTGAACTGTAATAGAAAAATGATATTCATCTGAAAATTAATCTTCAGTAGACATGCTTTCACTACCAACATTCAACCTAGAAATAAAATCAACTACAACATTATCCTTCTCAATTTTATATAGGATAGTTATATCAAATTATTGTAACAAAAATAACCACCATGTAATCCTACCATTAGTGACTGGGTTGTTCATAAAAAAAAAATGGTAGAGTGGTCAATTTGTACAAACACTCGATATCCTATGATGTAATGCCAAAATTTATTGATGGGATGCACTACTGCAAGGAATTCCTTCTCAGTCACTATGTAATTGCGTTCAGCTAGAGTCAACTTTTTACTTATATAATAAATGGCATATGGTTTCTTGTCCTCCAGCTGGCCCAAAACATCTACCACAACTGTATCAGATGCATCTATAGATATGCGTAATGGAAGATTCTAGTTCGGACCCCACAAAACAGGAGCTGCTAATACGTAGTCTTTCAATTTCGCATAGGCCTAATTGCATTTTCCTATCCATACAAAGTTTGCATATTTCATAGGTAAAAAAAATAAAGGAGATGCAATCTTTCAATTTTTTCTATAAACCTCCTATAATACCCTTCATGAACCAAGAAACTATGTACCTCTCTTTCTGTCTTGGGACTTGGAATTTTCAAGATTACCTCTATCTTAACAGGGTCCACTTTAATATCGTCAACTGAAATAAGATGTCCCAGCACTATCTCTCCATTCATCATCATGTGACATTTTTCTGTACTCAAAGCAACATTAGTGTGCACATATCATTCTAATACTTTTTCCAAATTAACTAATGCTATTTAGAAGGCATCACCGTAGGGTTTGAATTCGTCCATGAAAATTTCTAGACATTGATTTTGCATATCCGAGAAAATTCCCAATATCGCCCTTTAGAAAGTTGGTGCATTGCAGAGTCGAAAATGAAGAACTGTATAGGCGAAAGTTCCCCTAGGACAGGTAAAGGTCATGTTATATTGGCCTTCTCAGAAAATATGTATTTGGTTGTACCCACTAAACCCGTCTAAAAATGAGAACATTTTCTTCTCGGACTGGGTATCAAGGACCTGGTCTATAAATGTAAAGGGGAAATGGTACTTTTGAGTGGCTTTTTTTAGTTCTCTATAATCTACACATGCCCTCCAATTTCCATTCCTTTTTGGGACAATGACAAGCGGAGACACCCACTGACTATCAAAAATATGATAAATGAAATTGCCATTCAGGACTTTCTACATTTCTTCTTTTACTACCTCCTTCAATGCAGGGTTCATGCATCTTTGTGGTTGCCTCACTAGATTGTAACCATCCTTCAAATAGATGTGGTGAGTGCATAGGCTAGGATGGATACCCTTCATGTCTATAGAATCCCATGCAAACACCTTTTTGTATTTCTGTAACAGCTATAACAACAATATGTTTTGCTCAGAATTCAAGCTTGGATTGAAATCGAGATATTTCCCTAGTTCTATTTCAAGAGGACTATTTTTAATACTTGGAATGGTCTTCATCCACTCAAGGCTCAAATATTCTATAGAATCCTCCTCCCCCATGTCTTCAATGGAAGTAATAGCAAGTGAATTACTAATAAAACCACTAATGATATCATCTTCTATTTCATTCTTAAAATATTGTTCCTTACCGAGGGTGAGAAGTGGTCATGAGTGATCTGACTCAGGTTCAAATTCATCCCACAATGGATTTCTCGAATTTACATCTAGTTTTGATAAGGGATAAAGGCTAAGATTCTTGGTGGCTTTTCCATCAGAAATCATTGTGGACCCAAACTTGCATCTTATGAATTCATCTGCAGTAGCTAACCATGGCCTTCCTAAAATTAAATATGCCCCCCAAGCTTTGGTTTAGCTTGTAAAATAAGGAAGTCTGCAGGATATCACCAAGCATCTACTGTAATCACTACATCTTCTATCATCCCTTCGGGTTTGACACGGGACCTATCTGCTAATTCTGACGCTTTAGGTGTTTGTCTTAGTCCATCTAATCCTAATTTGATGAAGATTTCTTTTGGAATTACATTAATGGTTTCCCCTTAATTGATTAATGTATTGGTAAGGGCTTGCCATCAATGTAAACAGTGGTAGCAGGATTCTCTAGATCATTGTATTGGTTTAAAAGGGGCTAATCAATCATCAACTCGGACATCTTTCCCATCACATGAATAGTAGTAAGGTCCTTAGGCTTCCTTCAATGCTTTTTAACACACAAATCCCTTATGGTTTTTTCATAGACAAGCACATCTCTAATAGCCTGTAGTAGAGGAATCCGTATGTGTAAGTTTTTCAATTGCTTGAGAAAATCTCGTTCCAGGTGTGAGTTCATACTAATTTCTACTAGCCTTCGAGGATATGGAGGGTCTTTAGTTGTTATAGTAAAATTGGTTGTTACAGGTGTATCAACTTTACTCGAAATGGTTGTTACATGGGCAACAGTCCCCTTCGAATCAGCAGTTACAAGTGTGACAACAACTTCAAAATCTATAGAAGCCCCCTGGGTGACTTACATTCTTCATCTGTTATAATAGGGGAGAGTTTTGGGTGAACCGCTTTCCCCAACTGAAGATGGATTCCATTATACCCGAAAAGAGTGATACAATTAGTTTGAAAGGTGGCCGAAGGTTCAATGTTCGAGGCTTCCTTATTTTTTGGGTTAGGGTTAGGTTGCATAGGTAATTCAGGCCATATAGAAGGTCTAGAAACAAGTGTTTGAAGAGGTGGTGGCTGTAACTATTGTCGCACTGGTATTGCAGGAGGAATTGTTCCTAGGTAATTTCCTCTCTGATTCCGAGTCCAAGGATATGGTTGTGATGTAGAAAATTGGAAAGGTGATGAGGGAGACCGCTAATTCCAAGGTGAAGGACATTGTGCTAGAGAAGGGCAGAGTACATCCATGGAAATTTTTGAACATTATGTGTACTAGTCCATGGATTGAAAGAAGAGAAGTATTGAGGAATACCTGGGGGTCGTAATTGTCATGGTTTCCTGGATACAATAAAGTAGGAAGATTGAACCTCTTCACTTGATTCCTTAAGCATGACTTTCAATCTCGGAAGCTCTAGGCAATGACCTTTGGAATGATCTAGATCATAGATGTTGCACATGGCGATGTTGTTTACCGTACATTCCTTTTGGGAATGTTTTTCCTTGCATATCAGGCATAACACGACTAAAGCTGCATCAACCTCATTATGTGCTTTCTTCACTTATGTTGTCGTTATTTGAGTAGCCAAGGTACTGAAAAGATTGATTTTAAGATTCTCGAACAAGTTTCCAACTTCCGTTGTGGTCACACCACCATTTGCAGATTTCTGATCATCTCAAACAAATATTTACTATATCAGGAGATGGTTCCTGATACATTTCCCCTTTCCCTAGTAGATTGAGGGTATCGATGTAGTCATCTCTCATACCACTTATGAATATGGTGTTCAAGGTTTCTTGATAAAATTTGTTGTGTTTAGATCTCTACAAATTGTAATGGAATCACTCCACATAATGCTCCAAGACTTCTTCCTCCTTTTGTGTCAGCTTGAATATTTCTTGCCTCAAATCCTTGGCTATGCAATAATATTTGATACTTAGATATAAATGTTTCTTTCATGTTGCTCCACGTATGAATGGTAGCAGAGCCTAATCCAATGAACGATCTTGATGCTACTCCTTTTAGAGTAGTAGGGAATAATTTTATCTTCTGAGAATCTGAAACATAGTCATAGCTCCTGCACAAGAGATCAAATTGAAACAAGAAGGTGTGATGGTCTCCTAGTGTCATCCCTTGAAAGGATGGAAGATATGACAAAGGAATGTTTTTCACGGGAGCCTCACCTCTGATATCCCATATTGGAAACTTAAAGGTGGTGATGGTCATTTTTATCCCCCATTGTTGATCCTCCTAATCCTTGCTATGACAGGTCTACTTAGAATTGTCTTAGTGATTGTCTATTGGGTGAATATTTGTTAATTGATAGCTCAGGCTGCTTCGAGACTGGCTATTTCACTGCACTGCACGAATTAGGATATTCATAAGTCAATGAATACTTTTGGGACTCAGGCTCCTAGTTTTCACCACCAGTTTCCCTTTGACCCTCATTCCTAAAGTCCGGATCACTAGCCTTCCACTGTTACTGCTAATTTGGATACTTAATTTTGGGAGTGGTTACACTAGTTTTAGGATGATACGGTCCAAAGATAGAGAAACCAGATGTTTTTGATCTTATTATGGGAGTAACAACTCTTTGTGGCCCTCTTTTTCCTTGTGTCCGTCTAAAAATTTGACTATTCTTTTTTTTCTTTTGAGATCAGCTCATGAATAAATGTTTTCCTCCCCAAATCTGCAATCTTCTTATTTCTGTTATGATCCATTATTCCTGTGATATATTAGAGTGATTGTATTTTGATATTTCTATTATTCCTACAATTTACACATGGACCGTATGCATATTTATTCAAGTCGTAAGTGTCTCAGCTTATACAGTTGTTAGCCTACTCAAGTATATTAGAGTGATTCACAAGTTCTTACCTCTCGTATTACCACCCAACACCTGTAAAGCTAAGAACACATATAAAGAATCAAAGAATTCACACAATCTAAGAGTCCTATTGACCACAGGCATGAGCCCGCCCAAGTATATTAGAGTGATGCACAGGTTCTTACCTCTCGTCTTACCGCCCAACACCTGTGCACTAGAAACACTTTGTTAGCAAAACACACTTGGATGATTACATCATCAACTGCCTTCCATGGAAACAACACCAAAATGTTGAGTCAATTTAATCACTGTGAATAAGACTGAATCACAACCATGAATTTTCAACCCAGGGTAGGTCTACTTATTTCAAAGGAGTATGCACTGTCTGTGACGATACACATCAGCCAAGAGTAAAATTAAAAGGAAAAACAAATGTCGCTAAATTTAATTGCAGAAAGTAAAACTCATGCAGAAATAAAAAATATTCTACAGAGATGAAGCCACACTTCATGTTACCAAAGAAAAGGGGCACCATAGACCACACAAGTAACTAAGCCAGCTGATCGAATATTATGTTCAAATAAATGATGTGTGACAACATATCATAATTCTCGAAACATAAATAAACCCATTATGCAAATTATACGACGACATAAATAATTTCAAACTTAGAGAAAGGAATATTAATTAATCTACCATTATGTTTTTACTGCTACTGCAATCCCCACTAAAGAGGAGGGCCCTTCCTCCCTAGCAGGGCACATGGATGAAATATGAATTAATAAAACTTCAACACCATAGTTGTCAAAGCATCAACAACAATACCCTTTGTTTTAAGAAATGATCATGAATTACAGGAGGAAAACAACAATACTTGTTCTCATTTACATGGAACCGAGTTCCCCTTATAGGATTGACATGTCTAAAATAAGAAACTGGTTAGTCATGAGAATCTCATGATTCTCGTGTTGATCAATATGGAGAGAAAATAGAAATTGTTACAACAAGTTCTAAATATAAGGGTTATTTTTTTTACATCATTTCTCAAAATCACAACTGTCTTGATTCCGTAGCCACCCATAAATAATACAATCTTTTTGATAGCTATCCCATGTAATAGTACCCACAGTCTTAGACGGTTGTGGAATAGTCAATGTCTAGTGGTTCAACAACAATTCGTAGTGTAGTAACACCACATGAGGGGTCACAACAATGCCTGAGGTGTAATAGTAAGTACTCATAATCCGTTGTTCATCCTTTGGTTGTGGTATTTGAAGAATCACCTAAAAGAAACAAAGCCATATGGCATTCTTTCCACAATTTCCTTGGTTATCCATAAAAAAGGATACCACCTCATTCATATTTTGCAAAAATGGAAAAATAATATGTCACAACAAAAATGAATACTTATAACCGGGAAAAAAGTAATTGTGGTATAAAGTCACACGATCAAAGGGGAAATGGTCAAGGATAGGGGGAAGAAGGTATCCAAAATATGCAAAAATCCTGCACCCAACAACTCCTTCCATATAACACATGCACTTATGTGAAGAAGTTATCTTTGGCTTTTGTGATCAAAAATTGATTCCTTCATTCATAATTTTTCAGGCAGTTATTGATCTTCGCTTCTCACCAACCTGGATCCATCTTAACAATAGATCTACCAAGCGCCGAGAGGGATAAAATCTCTCGAGGTGTAAACCATTTTTTAGTGCAAAACTTGTGGAAACTTTTGCACCTTGACAGATTGGATCCCTCTCGGCACTTGATAGATCTTGGGTTAACATGGTTCTATAATGGTTATATAATACTATATAATATATATATATATATGTATATATATATATATATGTCTCTTTCTTATTCATCCCTCTATACAATCACCAAAGTAATACAGCACACCTCTCTCTCCATATCTAAAATCCTCTCATGCTCTCACTCTCCCTTGTCCTCTCCCTCTCTCTCTCCCCCACACCTCATCTCCTCTCCATAATTTCCCTTGTCACTCCCTCTCTCTATCCACCTTTTTCCCTCTAGGTCTTTTCTTCTCTCTCCTACTCTCCCCCTTCGAAACTCATTCTCTCTCTCTCCCCCGCTCTCTCTCTCTCTCTCTCTCTCTCTCTCTCTCTCTTGATTCCTCTCTCTTTTCCTCCCTCTCTATCCCTTCACCCCCCACTTCTCTCTATCTCTCCCCTCGATCACTTGCTCAATCATCCCTCCAACTCTATTTTAGGTTTTAACCCCGAACATAGATTACCTGCATACGAATTCTAAATCACAGAAAAATAAACAATGCGAGAGCATAACACATAAAAACACATATCCATAGAGATTTTCCCCTGGATCCCAAAACCAAGACTACCAGATAGATTTTTCATTATATTCCTTTCAATGTTACAATATATGTTTATACATGCCGAAGCATCCAATACCATGGACCAAAAACCATCGCGTCCAAAAAACATGTGCGAAAATCATGCATAAAGCCATAGGTGGGTCCGCCCAACCTAACATAGGGTCCAAAACCAAAATTTCTCGGGGGGCTGCCCCGGACCCTATAAAGTGGGGTTACAGGTACCCCTCAAACCCCTTGTTAACTATGTGGAAAGAATATAAAACAATATCCCACTTGTTGCTTTCTTTCCACAAGGGGCCACAGCAGAGCTTAGTAATTTTTCCAGCCCTAAAACACCCATTGTTTCTCTACACCAAGAGAACTCCTCAAAGCTCACAGATTTTGTCAATGCATCAACAGTATTCTTCAAAGTTTCCACCTTTACCAGCAACACCTTTTTGTCTTCTATCATATCCCTCACAAAGTGACGCTGAACATCAATGTGCTTTGTCTTCGAATGATAAGTAGGGTTCTTTGCCAAGAAAATTGCACTTTGGCTATCACATTCTATCCTTATAGCTCCTTGTACTAACCCCATACTTGAACACAATCTCTGCAACCAAACTGCTTCCTTGCTTGCATGAGTGGCTGCCATGCATTCTATCTCTGTAGTTGATAGTGCCACTACAGATTGTATCTTACTCATCCAACTGACTACACCTCCAAATAGGTTAAACACATACCCACTTGTAGATCTTCTTTAATCCAGATCTCCATCCCAGTCTGAATCAACAAAGCCGCGAAGATCCAACACTCTGCCCAATCCTCGTCTTCCTTGGTAGCACAAACCATAATCATTAGAGCCACGCAAATACCTGAAAACCTGCTTCACTACTGTCCAGTGCTCCTTCCCTGGTTTTGACATAAACCTGCTCAATACTCCCACTACATGTGCAATTTCTGGTCTAGTACAGACCATTGCATACATCAAGCTACCGACTACACTTGCATATGGAACATAAGACGTTTCATCTTCCTCTTCTTATGTCTTGGGACACTGTTTAGCAGATAACATCACACCTACAGGAATAGGAACCTTTACCAGTTTGCTATCCTGCATATTAAACCTCTGCAGTATTGTCTCGATAAAAGTAATCTAATAGAAGTTACCTTGGCAACAAGAGAAAAAATATCACCAAAATCAATTCCCGACACCTGGGAATAACCTTTTGCAACCAACCGAGCTTTGTATTTCTCCACCTTCCCTTCTGCATTTGTCTTCTTCTTGAATGCCCATTTGCTGCCAATGGATTTCCTTTCAGCCGGCAACTCCACCAGATCCCAAGCCTCATTTTTGTGCAAAGATGCCATTTCGTCAACCATGGCCTCTTTCCAGAGTTTTCCATCCTCTGAATCCACTGCTTCCTTCACAGTTCTGGGATCATCATCAGTAACAGACAAAGCAAAGTTTGAACAGAAAGCAGATGGACTATACCTTTCTGGCTTCCCTCTTTCTCGAGCTGATCTTCTCATAGCTCAAGTTTGTGGCTCTTCATATTCTAATTCCTCCTCTGCTACAGAGTCTGGTTCTTCCTCCTTTTGTTCAAACTCTATCTTCACAGGTTCCTTTGGTTGGACTTCATGTTTAATAACATATTTTACCTCTCTGAACACCACATCTCGACTATACAAAACCTTCCTTGTTACTGGGTTCCAGAGCTTATAACCCTTTAAATCATCCTTATACCCAATAAAGATGCACTTTTCAGATTTACTATCCAACTTCGTTCATTTCTCCTTTGGAACATGTACATATGCATCACATCCAAATACCCTTAGATGTGAAAGAGAGAGTTTCTTACCAGTCCATACTTCTTGTGGAGTCTTATCCTCCAACGCTGAGGAAGGTGACCTATTGACCAAGTAACATGCAGTATCCACCGCCTCTACCCAGAATTCCTGTCCTAACCTGACACCACTGAGCATGCTTCTTGCCCATTCCATCAACGTCTTGTTCATTCTTTCTACGACTCCATTTTGTTGAGGTGTATATGGAGTAGTCTTCTGCCGTGCTATACCACACTTATTACAAAATTATTCAAATTCCTTGCTATAGAATTCTCCACCATTATCTGTCCTCAGCACCTTTATCTTCTTCTCTCTTTGATTTTCCACCAGAGCCTTAAATTATTTAAACCTATCAAAGACTGCAGATTTCTTCTTAAAAAAATATATCCATGTATTCCTTGAGAAGTCATCTATAAATGATACATAGTACACAAACTTACCCAGTGATGGAACTTTCACAAGTCCAAACACATCACTGTGCACAAGCTCTAATACTTGTTTCGTCCTCTTACCACCAGAGGGGAAACTCACCCGATTCTGCTTCCCATATACACAATTTTCACAGAAATCAAAATCCAGAGAGCTATTACTCATACCTTCTACCATACCTTTACCATGAAGTATCGAAGGCCCTTCTCTCCAATATGTCCAAGCATTTGATGCCACAACATGGTCTTCTCTCCAGAGACCACTAGATTTTCTACTCCATTTTCAGGAACCATAGAACTATTGCACCCGTCAACAACAGTGCTACCTTGCAGCTTGTACAGAGTTCCAATCCAAACTCCCCGCATCAATACCAGTGCTCCTCGAACCATCTTGCAGGTATCCTTCTCGAACACTATCTCTACACCTGCATCATCCAACTTGCTTACAAAAATCAGATTTCTGGCCAACGCAGGAATATGCAGAACACCCGAAAGGGTTCTAACCCTTCCACCTTGCAACTTCAACTTTACTTTTCCGCGACCAATGACTCTAGCCTTCCTATCATCTCCTAAGAAGACATCACCACCATCGTATTTCTCATACTCGCAGAACCACTCTCTATGGGGAGTGAAGTGAAAGGATGCACCTGAGTCAATCAACCATGCCTCATGATCTACATGTGTACTTGAAGAGACAAGTACACATCCCCACCTTCAACTGAGGTGGTTTTCGCCTCTACAGAAGGAGCATCATCAGATCCCTTTCTTTATCAGGAGCTTTAGATTTACAATCCCTTCTGAAGTGCCCTTCCTTATCGCATTTCCAACACACCACCTGTATAGGTTTTCCTCGAGAGTTAGATCTCCCTCTAGATTTAGATCTCCCACTCGATGACTCATTTTTGTTTCTGTTCTGGGACCATCCTCGTACAGACAAGGCATCACCATTCCGGTTGTCCATATTTTTCCATCTAATCTCCTCCGTCAGCAAGGCTGAGACTATTTCATCAAACTGCAAAGCAGTTGCATTGCTACCTATTGCAATAACCAGACTATCCCACGAATCTGGTAGAGAACACAACAAACTAATGCACTTATCTTCATATGAAATTTTAATATCAACAGATAATAACTGACTTACCACAGTATTAAACGCATTCAAATGCTCTGTCACCGAGTCTCCATCTTTCATCCTCAGGTTATACAGCTTTTTACGTAGGAATAGTTTATTCACCAGAGACTTAGATTGGTACAAAGTCCCTAACTTGTCCCATAAAGCCTTCGCCGTAGCTTCCCCTGATACATTCAACAATACTGAATCTGAGACACATAATCGTATTGTGCTCTTTGCCTTCCGATCCAAATTCTTCCATTCTTCATCGGTCACTCCTGTTGGTTTAGTACCCGGATCTACCGCGATCCACTGATCTTTATCCACCAACAGATCCTCCATCTTGAGTTTCCACAAATCAAAACTCTGACCATTGAACTTCTCAATCTCTATCTTTCCGCTGCTTGCCATCTTCTTTCACCACCAGAATCGATCTCGCAGATCTCCCACTGAAAAAGGTCTACCACAGGCATAAGAGAAACCCATCAGCAACAAAGGCGTCCCCTTGAAGCCAAAATAGCTATAATACCAAATGTAGGTTTTAACCCTGTACATAAATTACCTGCATACGAATTCTAAATCACAGAAAAATAAACAATGCGAGAGCATAACACATAAAAACACATATGCATATAGATTTTCCCTTGGATCCCAAAACCGAGACTACCAGCTTGATTTTTCATTATATTCCTTTCAATGTTACAATACATATTTATACATGCAGAAGCATCTAATACCATGGACTGAAAACCATCGCGTCCAAAAAACATGTGCGAAAATCGTGCACAAAACCATAGGTGGGTCCGCCCATAAAGTGGGGTTACGGGTACCCCTCAAACCCCCTGTTAACTATGTGGAAAGAATATAACACAACCCAACATGTATCACTATTTGCCTTCCTTTTCCCTTATCTCTCTCCCCTCCATATTTATGTCTCCATCTCTATCTCTTCTCCTTCTCTTCCTATCTCTTTGCTCTCCTTTTCTCTCTCTTCCATCCTCTCCTCTCTCCCTCTCTCTCTCTCCATCTCTCCCCTCTTATCTCAATTTATTCCTCTCTCTCCTGCTCTCCCCCACCTCCCCCTCTGTCTCCCCACCCTCCAACTTTGTCACTATCTCCCTCCCTCTCACTCGTCGCTCAGCACATGAATAAATGTTTTCCTCCCCGGATCTGCACTCTTCTTATTTCTTTTATGACCCATTTTTCCTATGATATATTAGAGTGATGGTATTTTGAGCTTTCTATTATTCCTACAATTTACACATTGACCCTATGCATATTTATTCAAGCCCTAAGTGTCTGAGCTTATACATTTGTGAGCCCACTCAAGTATATTAGAGCGATTCACAAGTTCTTACCTCTTGTATTTCCACCCAACACATGTAAAGCTAAGAACACATCTAAAGAATCAAATAATTCACACAACCTAAGTGTCCTAGTGAACACAGGGGTGAGCCCGCCCAAGTATATTAGAGTGATGCATAGGTTATTACCTCTTGTCTTGCCGCCCAACACTTATGCACTAGAAGCACTTTGTTAACAAAACACACTTGGATGATTACATAATCGACTGCCTTCCCTCGCAACGACACCAAAATGTTGAGTCGATTTAATGACTATGAATATGACTAAATCACAACCATAAATTTTCAACCCAGGGTAGGTCTATTTATTTCAAAGGAGTATGCATTGTCTATGACGATACACTTCAGCCAAGAGTAAAATTAAAAGGAAAAACAAATGTCGCTGAATTTAATTGCAGAAAGTAACACTCATGCAGAAATAAAAAATATTCTAGAGATATGAAGCCACACTTCATGTTACCAAAAAAAAGGGGCACCATACACCACCCAAGTAACTAAGCCAGCTGACTGAATATTATGTTCGAATCAATCATGTGTGACAACATATCATAATTCTCGAAAAATAAATAAACCCATTATGCAAATTACATGGCGACATAAATAATTTCACACTTAGAGAAAAGAATATTAATTGATCTACCACTATTTTTTTACTGCTACTGCAATCCCCACTAAAGAGGAGGGCCCTTCCTCCCTAGCAGGCCACATGGATGAAGTACGAATTAATAAAACTTCAACACCATAGCTGTGAGAGCATCAGCAACACTACCATTTGTTTTAAGAAATGATCATGAATTACAGAAGGAAAATAACGATACTTGTTCTCATTTACATGGAGTAGAGTTCCCTTGATAGGATTGACATGTCCAAAATAGATTCTCGTGTTGATCAATATGGAGAGGAAATAGAAATTGTTACAAAAAGTTCTAAATATAAGTCTTATTATTGTTACATCATTTCTCAAAATCACAACTATCTTGATTCTGTAGCTGTCCATAAATAATACAATCTTTGCGATAGCTATCCCATGCGATAGTACCCACATGCTTAGACGGTTGTGGAATAGTCAATGTCTAGTGGTTGAACAACAACTTGTAGTGTAACAACACCACCTGAGGGGTAACAACAATGTTTGAGGTGTAATAGTAAGTACTCATAATCCATTGTTCATCCTCTGGTTGTGGTATTTGAAGAATCAACTGAAAGAAACAAATCCATGGAGCCTTTTTTCCACAATTTGCTTGGTTATCCATAAAAGAGGATACCACCTTATTCATATTTTGCAAAAATGGAAAATAATATGTCTTAACAAAAATGAATACTTATATCTGAGAAAAAAGTAATTGTGTTAGACCCCTATACTATTAGTGTAACCCCTTATTGTTATTAGTACAACCCACTTATTATATTGATGTACCCATGTAGTTCCCATGTTGTTACTATTGTGTCCCATAGGAGCCCACTATTGTTATTATTGTTCCCTTACATTTTTATTGTTATGTCGGCTCTAATTATTTTATGACCCCTTAGACTCCTATATATAGAAAGGAGGTCTTTTAAATTGTATCATCCAAGAATTGTTCATTTATGTAATGTAAAGGAGGTTGCCCCCTAGAAGAGGTTGAATTATAAGGCGTTGATCTATCTTTTCTATCTTTTCCTGAGCTGGTTTCATAACATTTGGTATTAGAGCTTTGGATTCTAGGGTTTCGCTGCTCTAAACAGGTCATCGTGGCATTCTCACTATAACTTTTTTTCTACGACATTTCAGAAGATAAAACAAAAACCCATTTGAGAAGACATCGCAGTGAATCTAACGTCCAAATTTCAGAGTGTTTTGTGCTATATTTGCAGAGATAGGATCTGAGGAAGTTGGGCTTTTTGAGGACTCCTATATTACATTCCAAATAGGTGACCTAGCGAAACTCATCATAACTTTTTCTCTGAGCGTTGGACTGAAATTTTGTCAGAATGTACAGAATGAGGACGGACTTTAGTTTCTTTTATATATTTTGTAGAGTCAGAGGTAGAAACATTGACAAGTGTCACCTCATACAAGTTCGCTCTTTTGGAAAGGTCTATAATGAGGTCACCTTGGGAGATTGTGCATAACTCTTTCTTGGAGAATCTAATTTGGATCAGACTGGTGGGATTGGAAAGAGGACACAGAGGGCTACTACAAGTCATAATTTTAGAACTCAAAGATCCGAAAGTACAGAGTTATAGTCGTTTCAAGATTGAGCTCCTAAAATCAAGAAAAAGCAAGATGAGGAAGTTTGATCGCAAGGATCTGGTAAATTGGATACTTCAGATGGAGCAATATTTTGATCTACATGGTGTACCACTGTTACAAAAGGTATGTATTGCATCTTCATATTTAGGAACGGATCAATTTTTATGGTATGAAGGGCTTTGTTCTCGTAAACAACTTGTTACGTGACGCAAGCAGGGCCTGCCTTATCTAGGACCTGTAATCTATGTGCAT
This sequence comes from Pinus taeda, assembly GCA_000404065.3. NCBI lineage: Eukaryota > Viridiplantae > Streptophyta > Pinopsida > Pinales > Pinaceae > Pinus > Pinus taeda. Next base: position 56,180 of record APFE031309706.1, read on the forward strand.
ACCTGTGTGCATCTAAGTTTTTTTTTACTTTAATAAAAAACTCCAATTTGTGGCAATCTCACATCGGCACCATTTCAATTCAGAAATTTATCTTTCTTGTGGTTCAAAAAAAACATGCTTGGCAGTAACATACGATGCCTTTCCTTAATCCTTAAACAGAACAAACTGAGAATACGCATGCGAATTATATATATATTCACTTACAACCTCCACAGCGATTATTTAGAACCGGCGTTAATTGAGGTCTGGCTCCTAAACAAAACTCGAGGGTATATATAAAAAAATTCACATGCATCGACTTTCCATCGCTAAAGCGTATACATACCTCTCTCCCTCCACACAGTTTCGGTCTATGCGCATGCATAAGTTGCCATCGCCACGCTCAAACGGACCCAAATTATTGAAACCTTTAATTAAATCTTTAATGGTTATATCGCCAGTTCACTTGCCACGATGGTCGAAACAACAAGTAGCTCCCCCTTTCAAAACGACGCCTGTAATTGAAGAATGCGCATAGGATATACTACACACATCCACACTAAATCTTTGGTATCGCGCTGGTTATAGGCCGGTCTTTATTATAAACACCGGCTCGTAAGCATATCTCTTCAATCCTATATCTATATATGAAACAGAGACAGCAGTTCAAGCCTTTAGACAGCAGTCTAACCTCGTGTTACCTGGATATGGCACAGGCATCTCGCCGATGACTCAACCATGGCTTCAAACTTCGTTTTTAACGTAGAAGATAATAATCGTATGCCAAAATGTAGTATTTTTCTACGTACTCATAATAATATCCTGATATAAAATCACTTGGAATATCCGCGTATCAACAGTTAGCAATTGCGTGTTGAAAAAAACACGATATCCGTTGTTCAAAAAAAGGATTAAAATCTAAACATTGTCCGCCACAGAGCTAAACATATATCAAGGATCCATATGAAGGCAAGCGGTCCTCCATAATGAATATACATCAGTAGCACATAAAAATAAGATCCACCAGCACACATGCGATTTGAACCTTATATAAACACCAATTTCTGCCATCAAGCACAAAACCATATTAGAATTCATTAAGGCAAACAAGTTCATTCATAACTGAATTCAACATACTCGTATTTTCATAAAAACAAACATTCATACAAAAATTTACATTCATGACCAGATATACAATCTATGGCCCTTTTACAAACTGCCCAAAGGCTCCCAAGGAGAATCCCTTATACTGTACTCACAACCTCAATGTATTTTCCTCTAAAACTTCTTCCTGTTTATACAATTTAAAAATATCATTAAATTAAATGCTCAATCCCTTCAATTCCTCAACAAACCCATAAATCTCTCAACATCCCTACAGGATAGCTCTTTATCCCTAAAATCCTTCCACTAATTAAATTCCCTCATATCCTTTTATTAAATAAAAAGATATTTACAATAGATCCTCACATTTTCCTATTTTACTCAAATTAATTTAGTAAAATATTAAAAATCAACACACCCCCTTTTAACATATTTACAAAATAAAAAAGCGCCCTTGATTCTCCTGCATCAGACTCCCCATGTAAGAAAGTTCATGACCACCTGGTCATAAGTCTGGATATCTCCTCCTGGATCCCAAATTTTATTTTGTAATCTTCCCATGCTTGTCGATTGCTTTACTACTGTTATCATCTGCTGTTGTCTTCCAGGTTTCCATATTTGTTGTTGTAGTGCTCCACTTGCTTTGCTCTTGCAATCCTTCACTATCTTTCTCTTGTTGTCTTTCCTTTCTTGCTGTCTGCTGAGCTAAGACGGCTTGCTCAATTTTTAATCTCTCTATCGGTATTGTCAGTTGCTAACTTCTTGCTTCTATGCTTATTTCTGTTCTGACTGCCACCCAATCATCCATGACCTCTTTTCTTCTGGAACAGAAAACTTCTTCTCCCTTCATTTGACTGCTCAACTGAGTCAAATGTTTTGCAACAATACCTGCATTCATAAAACACTTGCTAGAACAAAAATCATAAGGCATCAGTTCCTTGTATTCCTTTGCCAGCACTTCAGTATGTTGTTTTGAATTCTCCTCCACTATCAGCACATGAGTATGCTGATCCAAACCTCCCAAAGAATTCTCTGAAGAATTCTCAAGATAATCAACCAATCTTTCTCTCATATCATCTGCTTCCATGATATCTTTCTGCACTCGTTCAGTGTACTGAACTCTTTCTTCTGCCATCTCTATATCATACTCCGAATTGTTCAACAAATATTCTAGAAATGCAATTTCTCTGTGACATTGTTGAAGCATAACATCACCATCACTTACAGTCCCTGCATTCATACACAACTTGTCAGTTTGAAAACTACAAGTCTCAACAACTTTAATCGTCGATTCATATACCAGTTCTTCCATCTGATCATCTTCTTCATTCACATGAACTTCCTCTTCAACAAAACCTGTAATCACATCACAACTGTCAGCTATAAAAACACAAGAGTTCACATTATCCAGGTGATCTGGATCTGCCCAATAATTCAAGAAATCATCAATGATCTCCTCCTTTGTTTCATCAATAAAAACCTCCTCTTCCAATTCAGCTGCTCTGAGTTGCATACACTTCAACTGTACATCCATCATCTGCTCAAGCTTCTTCAACTCTTCCATTAACTACATGTTTATCTGTCGATCTCTTTTCTGTTGTAGCTTATGCCACTTCACTTTCTTCCCCTTCAGTGGAAAGATTCATCCTCTATTCTGGTTTTCCCCCTTTTGCAACCATTCCTCTAGTACCTGCAATTGCACTTTCATTACTGCAATCTCTCTTTCTCTGACTTCTGCAGTCATCTCATCGTTGTGGCATTCCTCTGAACCTCTTCTTTGAATCTCCATGATCACCTTCTCCATGAGTTGTTCACTCATTATGAGTTGTACTAGCCTCTACGACAGCAATCTCTTCTGTTGTCACTTACCTCACCAAGCCCTCCTCACTCAGTCTTTTGGTAAGTACTGGTTCACTGCCTCTGGAACCTCTTTGAGCACTCTCTCTCCTCTCTTCAGGCTATCTCCTCAACTCACCTTCTTCTTCAGGACACTGCAATTGTCCTCCTTATTCAACCTTCAGCTGAATACCAGGTTCAATGCCATCATCTTCTCTGCAATCATAAACTGCATTTACAAATTTCAAATCAGAAAAATCATCTCACCTCCTAAGATCTTGCATGATATTTTACTCCCTGCAACCCTGTTCACTTGTGTAGTTTGCATATCAACTTTAAAACTCCGATCTTCCTTTCATCATTCATCATACAGTCAAAAATACATTTCAGTTCTCATTCAGAAAATAAATATTTCAACAGAGCATTCTGTCTCTGATACCAAATGACGCAAGCAGGGCCTGCATTATCCAGGATCTGTAATTTATGTGCATACCTGTGTGCATCTAATTTTTTTTTAATTTAATCAAAAACTCCAATTAGTGGCAATCTCACATCGACACCATTTCAATTCAGAAGTTTATCTTTCTTGTGGTTCAAAACGCTCATGCTTGGCAGTAACATACAATGCCTTTCCTTAATTCTTAAACGGAACGAACTGAGAATATGCATGTGAATTATATATATATATATATATTCACTTACAACCTCCACAACGATTCTTTAGGACCGACGTTGATTGAGGTCTGGCTCCTGAACAAAACTCGAGGGTATATATAACAAAAGTCACATTGTTATATACCTAGGGGGGGTAATATGGGGTACCGAGGGAGGTACCCAAGGTAATAATGTAATAATGAGATGTGCCATAGTAATAAATAAGGTGGTTAACCCATTTCATGTAAGGGACCACAAGTAGTTAATAATAATGTAATGGGCCCATGGTATTAGTGGATGGTATGAGTAAACCATGGTAATGATGCATGGTATTGTATGTATGAGGACTATATAAAGGCTAGAGACTCCACATGGAGATATATGAAGAGAAATAGTCTTGTATGAACACGCATATGGCTTGTGGAGTGTTCTCCTTCCTTAAGGAGTGAATGTATGGTGTTGCCCTACCATAAGGGTTTGATAATAAAGAATCATTTCATATTATTTCTCGGTTTATTTGCATTATCTTATATGTTCTCATCAGATCTATAATATTCTTGGGTTAGATCTACAACAAGTGGTATCAGAGCTATATTATTTCTGGTTTAGATATACAACAAGTGGTATCAGAGCACTTTTTGGGCACAAAAGTGGATTTTTTTTACTTTTTTGCATGATTTCAAGGGCGGCGAGTTTGCAGATCAGATCTGTACGTTTTGGTTCAAGATATGAAAAATATTATTGCATATCTGTATTCCCTGTGAAAAGATAGCCGATTTCAAAAAACAAATCGGTCGAATCGGAGTCCGGATGAAGGAGATATCGCTGATCTAAAAATCAGTGGGGTTGCAGCTAATTTTTTAGGGCAACGCGTTTGCGGCGCAGATCTAGAAGTCCTGGTGCTAGATATGCAATATCTAATTGTAGATCTGGGATCTTTGTGAAAAAACACATGATTTCAAAAAAAAATTCAGTCGAATCGGAGTCCGTATGAGGGAGATATCGCTGATTTAAAATGGAGTTGTCTATAATGCGACTTTTTGGAGATTCTGGTGACGGAATCCGGTGGAAGAAATGAGGTTAAATCTCGATTTTTAGTAGTTAAAATGGGTTTTTAACTGCATATTTGGATTCAACGACTTGAAAAACCACTGGGAACCATTGATTGTGCAGAAACTAGTTATTAAACTTGGGATTCCAATGAATTGCTGCCGGATTTTGACCGGAAAAAGCCGCCAGAAAAGCTTTCAAAAAGTCGCGTTATAGACTACTTCATTTAAAATCAGCTCTTTTTGCAGAAATTTTGGGTGACGTTGGGAGAGTAGCAGCGCAGATCTGAAATTCCAGTGTCTGAATCAGGATTTCTATCATATGGGCAGATGCAGAATGGTGGTTCCATTTCTAAAAACAGGTTATAATAGGGATTCTGAGCAATATTGACGGATCTGTGACCATTTCAATTTTTCGCCAATATTTTTGTGATGGTGGGCCTAGATCGCCTTGAACAGGAAGAATCTTTTTTGGGTCGTCTTTGTAAGCTCCAATAGACGGGTACATTGGAGGAATATATTGCCAATTTTAAAGCCTTAGCCTTCCGCACTAGGGGTCTCACAGATGCATTCTTCAACGAATGTTTTATCAACAGTCTTAAAGAAGCCATCAAAGCTCAAGATCTACTTCAACACCCTTACACGTGGACGGAGGCTTGCCAGTTAGCTCGTCAGGTCACATTGCCTAGCAAAGATTTTATTTTTATAGAAAAGAAGGAAACTATGGAAGCTAAAGGGTTATTTCGTACTAGTATATCCTTATTGTAGGTGCATGGATTGTTTCAGAAAGAGAAGATCATTGTTTCTATCAATCATAGTTGTAAACATAATTTTATCAGTGTTAATTTGGAAAAAAAATTGCAAGTCCCAGCAAAACAAATTGAACATACACGGGTTGATAAGGAAGATGTTCAAGTGTACAAGGATTTGAAGATTTCTATGGATAAATATGTGTTGCATGGTGATTTTTGTGCTTCAGAAATGGATAATATGGATGTTGTTTTGGGATATCCTTGGATGGAATCCATGGGTACTATCAATATTAATGTGCAGAAGAAATTCCTCAAGCTATCGTATAAAAAGAAAAAAATTACATTACAGGATATTTCCATCCAAAAACAGGTAGAACACATGGAGGCTGAAGCAGAAAATGTTCAAGGGACTGACATATCAGATGATGAGCCTTTGATGATCGACAATCAAACACAAACAGAGGCTGCAGAAGAAAAGGTTACAGGTGATGATACATCAGAGGAGGGCTCAGTGGTTGAAGCCATATTGAAAAATAAGACACCACAACAGGCACCACAGCAGGGTGAAGTCAAGCAAAAGCCATCGTGGGTTAAAACTTCAACATATCATCACCCACATCACCCCGCAAGACAACCATCATGGAAACCAAGTAGTCACATGATGGATAGAAAGGAGAGACGATCCACCTACTACACATCAACACAGAAGAGCTACCACGGTCAACTTCCATCTCAAGCGAGCGAGGCACCAGCAAGATCGAGGGTTCACCTTTCTCTTGAATGGCTAGATGCATGTGCATGGTATCAGTGGACTACTCATTTGAGTAGATCTTATTATTTGTGTTCTTCCCATGTTTCGGGGATGAAACATGCTAAGGGGGGTGGAATGTTATATACCTAGGGGGGGGAATATGGGGTACCGAGGGAGGTACCCAAGGTAATAATGTAATAATGGGATGGGTCATAGTAATAAATAATGTGGTTAACCCATGTCATGTAAGGGACCACAAGTAGTTAATAATAATGTAATGGGCCCATGGTATTAGTTGATGGTATGAGTAAACCATGGTAATGATGCATGGTATTGTCTGTATGAGGCCTATATAAAGGCTAGAGACTCCACATGGAGATATAAGAAGAGAAATATTCTTGTATGAACAGGCATATGGCTTGTGGAGTATTCTCCTTCCTTAAGGAGTGAATGTATGGTGTTTCCCTACCTCAAGGGTTTGATCAATAAAGCATTTCTATCTTATTTCTTGGGTTTATTTGCATAATCTTATATTTTCATATCAGATCTATAATATTCTTGGGTTAGATCTACAACAAGTGGTATCAGAGCTATATTATTTCCTATTTAGATATACAACAAGTAGTTAATAATAATGTAATGGGCCCATGGTATTAGTTGATGGTATGAGTAAACTATGGTAATGATGCATGGTATTGTATGTATGAGGCCTATATAAAGGCTAGAGACTCCACATGGAGATATATGAAGAGAAATATTCTTTTATGAACAGGCATATGGCTTGTGGAGTGTTCTCCTTCCTTAAGGAGTGAATGTATGGTGTTTCCCTACCTCAAAGGTTTGATCAATAAAGCATTTCTATCTTATTTCTTGGGTTTATTTGCATAATCTTATATTTTCATATCAGATCTATAATATTCTTGGGTTAGATCTACAACAAGTGGTATCAGAGCTATATTATTTCCGGTTTAGATATACAACACACATGCATCGACTTTCCATCGGTAAGGCGTATACATACCTCTCGCCCTCCACAGAGTTTTTGTCTATGCGCATGCATAAGTCGCCATCGCCACGCTCAAACAGACCCCAATTATTGCAACCTTTAATTAAATCTTTAATGGTTATATCGCCAATTCACTTGCCACGATGGTCGAAACAACAAGTAGCTCCCTCTTTCAAAACGACGCATGTAATTGAAGAATGCGCATAGGATATAGTACGCACATCCACACTAAATATTTGGTATCGCGCTGGTTATAGGTCGGTCTTTATTATAAACACCAGCTCGTATGCATATCTCTTCAATCCTATATCTATATATGAAACAGAGTCAGCAGTTCAAGCCTTTAGACAACAGTCTAACCTCGTGTTACCTAGATATGGCGCAGGCATCTCGCCGATGACTCAACCATGGCTTCAAACTTCGTTTTTAATACATAAGATAATAATAGTATGCCAAACTGTATTCTTTTTCCACACACTCATAATAATATCCTGATATAAAATCACTTGGAATATCTGTGTATCAACAGTTAACAATTGCGTGTTGAAAAAAATACGATATCCGCCGTTCAATAAAAGGATTAAAATCTAAACATTGTCTGCCACACAGCTAAACATATATCAAGGATCCATACAAAGGCGAGCGGTCCTCCATAATGAATATACATCAGTAGCGCATAAAAATAAGATCCACCAGCACACATGCGATTTCAACCTTATATAAACACCAATTTCTGCCATCAAGCACAGAACCATCTCAGAATTCATTAAGGAAAACAATTTCATTCATAACTGAATTCAACATACTCGTATTTTCATAAAAAAAAACATTCATACAGAAATTTACATTCATGGCCAGATATACAATATATGGCCCTTTTACAAACTGCTCGAAGGCTCCCAAGAAGAATCCCTTATACTGTACTCACAACCTCAATGTATTTTCCTCTAAAACTTCTTCCTGTTTATACAATTTAAAAATATCATTAAATTAAATGCTCAATCCCTTCAATTCCTCAACAAACCCCTAAATCTCTCAACATCCCTAAAGGATAGCTCTTTATCCCTAAAATCCTTCCACTAATTAAATTCCCTCATATCCATTTATTAAATAAAAAGATATTTACAATAGATCCTCACATTTTCCTATTTTACTCAAATTAATTTAATAAAATATTAAAAATAAACACACCCCCTTTTAACATATTTACAAAATAAAAAAGTGCCCTTGATGCTCCTGCATCATTACGTGGTCAATTTTCACGGAGGAAATGATAGCATATTATGAGGATACAAAGAGCAACACCTTCTTTAGAGCAACACAACAACAATTGGAAGGAGTAAAAGGGCTTTGTGACATACTGGAAAGAAAAATTATGGAAACTAGGAAGCATACCCCTCACAACTATAAAGATGGAAGTGTTGTTTCTCCTAGCCTTCCACAACCTACAAGGGTTACACCACAACAATTGGAAGAAAAAAGAGAAAAAGGGCTTTGTTACAATTGTGATAGCAAATGCACTAAAGGTCATAAGTGCGCTGAGAATAAATTATTTTACATAGAATATGAAGAGGAGGAAGAAAGGGATCAGGAAACATCAAAAGAAGAAGATATATGCAAGGACCCCACCCTAGAGAAAGAAGAAATGAATTAGACGATATCTTGTAAAGCATTGACAATAATTACCACCCCTCAAACTCTGAGGATAGAAGGACATATCAAGAAGAAAAAGGTGCAAGAAGTGAAAGATCACATCGAGAAGGAAGAAATGAATCCAACCATATGGTGTAATTCATTGGTCGAAATTACCACTCCTCAAACTATCAAGATAGAAGGACATATCAAGAAGAAAAATGTTCAAGAAGTGAAAGATCACATTGAGCATCAAGAAATGAATCCGACCATATCTTGTAAAGGATTAGAGGAAATTACCACTCCTCAAACTCTAGATATAGAAGGACATATCAAGAAGAAAAAGGTTCAAGCAGTGAAAGATCGCATCTAGCATCAACAACAAGTTCTTCAACTTTTAAAGGATAACGCCACTTCGGTGTAAAATCAAACAAAACAACAGGTAGATAAACATTGTAGTGAAAAATGTTTTGATGTAGGTGATTGGGTAATTTTATTGCTACATCTCAAGCAAGCTATTTATGAGAAGTAAATGTTGGCAATACTACATGCACTTAAAAAATGGCGACCTTACCAAATGGGAAGACTCTTCAAGGATGAGGATGTGGGTGATTGGGTAATTTTATTGCTACATCTCAAGCAAGCTATTTATGAGAAGTAAATGTTGGCAATACTACATGCACTTAAAAAATGGCGACCTTACCAAATGGGAAGACTCTTCAAGGATGAGGATGTGGGTGATTGGGTAATTTTATTGCTACATCTCAAGCAAGCTATTTATGAGAAGTAAATGTTGGCAATACTACATGCACTTAAAAAATGGCGACCTTACCAAATGGGAAGACTCTTCAAGGATGTGAGGATGTGGAAACATTGTTTTGTGCTATTTCTATTATCCAACTAGATTGGATAAACGAAGCAAGGGATGAATGGAAGAAGGACGAAGAAGTATGGCCACTTATTCAAAAGTTGCAAAAGATCCCAATTCAAGCAATATTGCCAGAAAATGAAGAGGAAGAAGAAATCATATTGGAACCTGGAGCAATCACAAAAACAAGAACCCGACAGCTACGAAATCAATCAATTTCAGAGTATCTCATCAACTGGGAACTTACCTGCTGAATATTCCACAAGGGAGGACAAGAATTTTATACAGAATCATCAAGAACTACTCAAGCATTGAGGAAAATGATTTTTGAATGAGAGGGGCATGTTAGGCCCCTATACTATTAGTGTAACCCCTTATTGTTATTAGTACAACCCACTTATTATATTGATGTACCCATGTAGTGCCCATATTGTTACTATTGTGTCCCATAGAAGCATACTATTGCTGTTATTGTTCCCTTACATTATTATTGTTATGTTGGCCCTGATTATTTTATGACCCCTTAGACTCCTATATATAGAAGGGAGGTCTTTTCAATTGTATCATCCAAGAATTGTTCATTTATGTAATGTAAAGGAGGTTGCCCCCTCGAAGAGGCTGAATTCTAAGGTGTTGTTCTATCTTTTATATATTTCTTGAGCTAGTTTCATAACATTGTGATATAAAGTCCATAGGATCAAAGGTGAAATGGTCAAGGATAGGGGGGAGAAGTTATCCAAAATATGCAAAAATCTTGCACCCAATAGCTCCTTCCTTATAACACATGCACTTATGTGAAAAAGTTATCTCTGGCTTCTGTGATCAACAAGTGATTCCTTCATTCATAATTTTTCAAGCAATTATTGATATTTGCTTCTCACCAACCTAGATCCATCTTAAAAATAGATCTACCAAGCGTCGAGAGGGATCAAATATCTCGAGGTGTAAACCATTTTTTAGTGCAAAACTTGAGGAAAGGTTTGCACCTTGAGAGATTGGATCCCTCTCGGCACTTGCTAGATCTCGGGTTAAGATGGATCTACGATGGTTATATAATACTATATAATATATATATTTGTATCTATGTCTCTTTCTTATTCCCTCCCTCTATACCATCCATAAATTATACACACTCTCTCTCCATCTTTCCCTTGTCACTGCCTCTCTCTATCCACCTTTTTCCCTCTATGTCTTTCTTCTTCTCTCCCTATCTCTCCCCTTCCAACTCCATCTCTCTCTCTCTCTCTCTCTCTCTCTCTCTCTTGATTCCTCTCTCTTTTCCTTCCTCTCTATCCCTTCACCCCCCACCTCTCTATCTCTCCCCCCGATCACTTCCTCTCTCATCCCTCCAACTCTATCACTATCTCACTCCCTTTTCCCTTATCTCTCTCCCCTCCATATTTATGTCTCCATATTTATCTCTTCCCCTTCTCTGCCTATCTCTCTCCTCTCCTCTTCTCTCTCTTCCCTCCTCTCCTCTCTCCCTCTCTCTCTCCATCTCTCCCCTCTTACCTCGATTTCTTCCTCTCTCTCTCCTGCTCTCTCCCACCTCCCTCTCTCTCTCCTTGCCCTCCAACTTTGTCACTGTCTCCCTACCTCTCACTCGCCGCTCAGCTCCTGAATAAATGTTTTCCTCCCCATATATGCACTCTTCTTATTTCTTTTTATGACTCGTTTTTGCTGTGATATATTAGAGTGATTGTATTTTGAGATTTCTCTTATTCCTACAATTTACACATGGACTCTATGCATATTTATTCAAGCCATAAGTGTCTTAGCTTATACAATTGTGAGCCCACTGAAGTATATTAGAAAGATTCGCAAGTTCTTACCTCTCGTATTACCACCCAACACCTGTAAAGCTAAGAACACATCTAAAGAATCAATGAATTCACAAAACCTAAGTGTCCTAGTGACCACAAGGGTGAGCCCGCCCAGGTATGTTAGAGTGATGCACATGTTCTTACCTCTCGTCTTATCGCCCAACACCTATGCACTAGAAACACTTTGTTAGCAAAACACACTTGGATGATTACATCATCCACTGCCTTCCCTACCAATGACACCAAAACATTGAGTCTATTTAATCACTATGAATATGACTAAATCGCAACCATGAATTTTCAATCCAGTGTAGGTCTATTTATTTCAAATGAGTATGCACTGTAAGTGACGACACACTTCAACCAAGAGTAAAATTAAAAGGAAAAACAAATGTCGTTGAATTTAATTGCAGAAAGTAACACTCATGCAGAAATAAAAAATATTGTACATAGATGAAGCCACACTACATGTTGCCAAAGAAAAGGGGAACCATGCACCACACAAGTAACTAAGCTACCTGACCAAATATTATGTTCAAATCAATCATGTGTGACAACATATCATAATTCTCGAAACATAAATAAACCCATTATGCAAATTACATGGCGACATAAGTAATTTCACACTTAGAGAAAGGAATATTAATTGATCTACCACTATGTTGTTATTGCTACTGCAATCCCCACTAAAGAGGAGGGCCCTTCCTCCCTAGTAGGGCACATGGATGAAATACAAATTAATAAAACTTCAACACCATAGTTGTGAAAGCATCAGCAACACTACCCTTTGTTTTAAGAAATGATCATGAATTACAGGAGGAAAATAACGATACCTGTTCTCATTTCCATGGAACTGAGCTTCCTTTATAGGATTGACATGTCCAAAATAAGAAACTGGTTAGTCACGAGAATCTCACGATTGTCGTGTTGATCGATATGGAGAGAAAATAGAAATTGTTACAACAAGTTCTAAATATAAGGCTTATTTTTGTTACATCATTTCTCAAAATCACAACTCTCTTGATTCCGCAGCCGCCCATAAATAATACAATCTTTTCGATAGCTATCCCATGCAATAATACCCACAGTCATAGACGGTTGCAAAATAGCCAATGTCTAGTGGTTCAAAAACAATTCGTAGTGTAACAACACCACCTACGGGGTAATAGTAACAACAATGTTTGAGGTGTAATAGTAAGTACTCATAATCCGTTGATCATCCTTTGGTTGTGGTAGAAGAATCTCCTGAAAGAAACAAAGCCATAGAGCCTTTTTTCCACAATTTCCTTTGTTATCCATAAAAAAGGATACCACCTCATTCATATTTTGCAAAAATGGAAAAATAATATGTCATAACAAAAATGAATACTTATAACCGGGAAAAAAAGTAATTGTGATATAAAGTCCATCAGATCAAAGGTGAAATGGTCAAGGATAGGGGGGAGAAGGTATCCAAAATATGAAAAAATCCTGCACCCAACAACTCCTTCCATATAACACATGCGCTTATGTGAAGAAGTTATCTCTGGCTTCCATGATCAACGATTGATTCCTTCATTCATAATTGTTCAGGTAGTTATTGATCTTCGCTACTCACCAACCTGGATCCATCTTAACAATAGATCTACTAAGCGTCGAGAGGGATCAAATCTCTCAAGGTGTAAACCATTTTTTAGTGCAAAACTTGAGGAAAGGTTTGCACCTTGAGAGATTGGATCCCTCTCGGCACTTGATAGATCTTGGGTTAAGATGGATCTACGATGGTTATATAATACTATATAATATATATATTTGTATCTATGTCTCTTTATTATTCCCTCCCTCTATACCACCCACAAAGTATACACTCTCTCCATATCTATCTCTCATGCTCTCACTCTCCCTTCCTCTCCCTCTATCTCACCCCCCCACTCTCCTCTCTCCCTCACTCTCTCTCCATATTTCCCTTGTCACTCCCTCTCTCTATCCACCTTTTTCCCTCTGTCTTTCATCTTCTCTCCCTATCTCTCCCATTCCAACTCCATCTCTCTCTCTCTCTCTCTCTCTCTCTCTCTCGATTCCTCTCTCTTTTCCTTCCTCTTTATCCCTTCACCCCCCACCTCTCTCTATCTCTCCCCTCAATCACTTGCTCTCTTATCCCTCCAACTCTATCACTATCTCCCTCCCTTTTCCCTTATCTCTCTCCCCTCCATATTTATGTCTCCATCTTTATCTCTTCCCCTTCTCTGCCTATCTCTCTCTTCTCCTCTTCTCTCCCTTCCCTCCTCTCCTCTCTCTCTCTCTCTCTCTCTCCATCTCTCCCCTCTTATATTTATTTCTTCCTCTCTCTCCTGCTCTCTCCCACCTCCCTCTCTCTCTCCCCACCCTCCAACTTTGTCACTATCTCCCTCCCTTTCACTCCCGGCCCCCACTGCACTCCCTTCTCTTAAATTTGATACCATTGTATTTTATCTAAATAAAAAAATATCTCAAATCGTTCTAAAATATTGAACCTATATTTTGGATCAATCAGGTCAAAGAAAATACAATAATCAAAAACCTAAAAAATCCATGCACTATCTTTCCTCTATTATTGATAGCCACTTTTCTCTCTCATGGGTTGGGTCTTTAGTTAAGGTGGATCTATGTTACTTCTTACTAATCTTATTTATATTATATAAATTTCACATTTTTATATATAAATGTATTCTCATTTTTAATTTTATTAAAACATTGATTTATTTTTCACTGGAATATTTTCTAGTATACAATAAATCTCAAAAGTAATTATAATTTTTACAAAGCCCATGTTATTGTAACAAAGCCTATTTACAAGTTAATAATATCCGTGGTAATGTGAGGATGAATATCATGATTAAGAATCTTTTCATTTTGTTATAAAATATTTTGATTGTGAAATACGTTATAATTTTTTGGAATTTGGTATTAATAACCCATGGTATTGTAACAAAGCATATCTACAAGTTCATAATATCAATGGAAAAGTGGGGGTACATATACATGGTTAAGCATCTTGTCATAATTGTTATAAAATATTTTGATTGTGAACTAAGTTATGTTTTTTGGGCATTTGGTATCGATAAGCCATGATATTGTAACAAAGTCTATTTATAGGTTAACAATATCCATGGTAAAGTGGCAGTTGAATATCCATTATTAAGAATCTTGTCATATTATAAAATATTTTGATTATGAAATAAGTTATGTTTTGTTAGCATGTGGTATTGATAAGTCAGGGTATTGGCCCATGGTATTGTAACAAAACCTACTACAAGTTAATAATATACATGGTAAAGTGGGAGTGCATATCCATGGTTAAGAATATTGTCATATTGTTATAAAATATTTTCGTTTTGAAATAAGTTATAGTTTTTGAGCATGTGATGTTGATAAGCCATGGTATTGATCCATGGTATTGTAGAAAATTCTATTTACAAGTTAATAACAAAATAAAAATATAACAAATTGAATTTTATTATTTTTATTACTTTAACTTTTTATTATTAATTAATCCAACATTTAAATGTTTACGAGTTTATATTACTTTTAACATTTTATGTATTACCTTTAACTTTTTGTTTATTAATTCTAACATTTTATTATTAATTAAGCCAATATTTAAATGTTTAAACTCATCCCCTTAACACTTTTAACTTTTTATTATTTTTTAATTGAACCAACATCTAAAATTGTTTACATACTTACATTACACCTACACATATACTCTATACTAGTTTGTAGAGGGCCTTTTGATGCAATTAATGATTATCCACTTATTAACATTTAAAATTGTTTACATACTTACATTACTCCTACATATACTCTATACTAATTTGTAGAGCGCTTCTAAATACATATAATTATTATCTACATATTCGAAGATCTTCAAATTCTTAAAAAACATTTTTTAAAGAAATTAGTTCAACACCGAACTGTGCCAGCGATGTCGTGCCAGGTCATATTTATATTTAGAGGTAGGTGGATGAGAGGGGCTTTTAGAGAAGGTGACCAGATCACCTTAATATATTATTATTCATCAATAGAATTGAACATTCCATAGGTCATATTTATATTTAAAGGTAGGTGGATGAGAGGGGCTTTTAGAGAAGGTGACCAGATCACATTAATATATTATTACATTAATAGGGTTGAACATTTCATTAGATTCCTCCGAAGAATCATTGTATTTCTCTTTGGCTTTTTCTGCACAATGCATTTGCCATTGAATTTAACAATCATCATTTGTTGAACCAATAGGCAAAAGTCAAATCTCATACACTACAGGCCCACTAACATAGAAAACTAACCAATCGATACATAACATCGACCAAACCATGCCACAATCCAAACATTTTATTCCAATCCAGACAAATAATTTACTTAAGAAACATGTTTGCGGGACTGTAGATGAAAATTCAATGTAAATTACGTCATACATCCGTGTACAACGAAACTGGCATTACAGATAATAATGTTGATGGAATTCGCATCATACGCACTTAAAACAATACCATCCATAAGTACAACTAATGTAAATCCATAAGGACAACTAATATAAATGTAATCTGTAATCTGCTAATAATGTTGGTGCTATTAATACTAATAATATTGTTACGCAGTTGGATCATCACCAACTTTGAATCCAGATGGATCACTTAATAATGTAGTTGCATTATGTCTGCTGGGATGAATTGGCACTGTGCATAAATTCTTGCAGCAGTAACTTAACACGTGAATCATACCTCATCCACATATCGCTTCCAAGAAAAGCACCAAGCACCCGTAGAACATCATCCTTTCTTTCAGAGCTTTCTTCCTTAAGAAGTGTCGCTACAATATTTATACCAAATTGCAAATGAGTCGATCCCAAGTATTTGAAACCCGCAAGAACGAGTTCAACCATTCTAACAATTTCTTTTACTATATGCGATTCTTGCAGCTTCTCCTTGGACTCCGAGAAAAACTCAGTTTCCTCTCCTTCAGCAGGCGGGGCTGTGAGTATGGAATTAATTAACGAGAGTCCTCCTTCAAGTGCTACAATAAGTAGATTAACATTCTTCGCTTCATCATCCTCATTCTTTTTGTTCGTCATTTTAGATTCATTAGTTATAGCTGCATGGTGGAAGTAATGCAAACGCGAGATGCAAAGAATTACTGAATCAACTAGAACGCCAACGTAATTAGAGTTCGAGTTGATGCAACTCATTCGATTTTTCATCCAGGAGGCTTTTAGGATTAACATTCCATTGTAGAGATCTTCATTAGCTATATCGCTCAAATTTCTACGCTCTAACGCATAGACAGTGACCTTGACTATGCAGATGCGGAATGTATTCAACCTAGCTGTAGGTAGAATTTCAATGTTCAAGTCGTAAATCATCGAGCGATAAATTCTTAAAACCATACCCTGGATTTTCAGTTGATCGCATCCCGTTGCAAGGCAAGACAGCAAGCGAAAAATCCCGAACAAAAAGTCTTCATGAAAATGTGTATCCTTCAAACCAATGAGATCCACGAGCTTGCACACTTCTTTGCACAATTGTTTCAAAACATCGAATGAAGAGAGGTGCCGACAGCATAAATACCAAAACGAATCATCTACTATCAGCGACAAGTATTTGTATCCTCCAATCGAATAAAACACGTCCCTGTTTTTCGGATCGTATTGGCAATAAAGACGGAGCAGATTAAATTTCTGCCACAAAACTTTCCAATAAAGCTGCACATCTCTCTTTTCCTTCATATAAGCTTTTACAAGAGAATAATAATCTGAAATCATTTCTACCATGAAAATTTCCATATCCATTTTGCTCAGGACTTGAGTATAGTCGGAAATGACATCTAGGGTTAGTCTTGGGTTGTTGAGTGTGTATCGTTGCATTTCTTGTCTCAGCTCAGTCTGCGGAATAACATTGCTAATGTCAAAGGGCTGGCGGGTAAATGGGTTAACTGCTTCGTGCTTGGCATCCCAAATAGTTTCCAATGTCGTTCGATTGTATAGAACCTGAGCTGGGTCTTCTGTCAGCGGTAGTCGAACCGGATCATACGCAAATTCTTGCAGTAACACATCTATATAACTTTCAGGAATCTCAGAATCCATTTTCGGCCTTAACGATCCCCAAGATTTGTCTTTTATCTTACAAAATGATTGTTCCTATTTTGTAAGATATTATATATATATGCCCTCAAATGCGGTTTATATCTTATGATGGGTCGGTATAGTCTAATTACTTCTTAACGAGGAAGGTGGGTTAACTAATAGTAAAAAATTTAATATATTCAATTTCTTTTTAATTACAATGAATTGAGTGTGGTTTATAGGGTGCATTGGTTATGTTTATTTTTTATTGATTATGATTGTTATGTTTAATTTTGTTTAAATTATTTGAATAGGTTTGATTTTGGTTAACTTTTTATTTAGACTTATAAGTGAGATTGAGCATGGTAATAGTAGTAGATGGTTGCTTATGGATGTTTATAGTTTACACTCATATACTTGTTTGATTATGTTAGATAATAGTTTATTGTGTTTAACAAGAATTGATATTCCTAGAAAATAGTTAATTATAAAAATTGAGTTTCATTATCATAATATTGAAGTGTTTTATACACATTTTTTTAATTATGAATATGGTGGATTTGTATTTGGTAATTGTGTTAAGAGGGACTCTACAACTTAGTATGGGGTAGATGTCAAGTATAAATGTTTAACATTTAACATAAAAATTTAACATTTATGTTCAATTAAAAATAAAATAAAACATTAAAAGTAATAAACAAAAAGTTAAAAGTAATAAATAAAACGTTATAAAGCCAAATTCTTGTCAATGTTTAAATGTTGACTCAATTAATAATAAAAAGTTGAAGTTAAAGTCAATTTGTTATATTTTTTATTTTGTTATTTACTTGTGAATACCCTTTGTTACAATACCATGGGCCAATACCATAGCTTATCAATACCACATGCCCAAAAACCATAACTTATTTCATAATCAAAAGATTTTATAACAATATGACAAGACCTTAACCATGGATATTCACCCCCACTTCAAGATGGATATTATTAACATATAAATATGCTTTGCTACAATACACTAGACCAATACTATGATTTATCAATACCATGTGTCCAAAAATCATAACTTATTTCACAATCATAATATTTTATAAATATTTTAATTTTAATTTTATTTTATAATTTTCTAAATTAAATCTACAAGTAAAACGGTTATTATTACTTCTTCCCATAGAAATTGGCTCAAGGTTTTAATAAAATTAAAAATGGAATACTTTCATATATAAAGATGTAAAATTTATATAATATCCAAGAAACGAGAGCAAGCAATTATAGAGAATAATTAGAGGAAATATTGTGAACCAATGTTTTAAGTTTTTAATTATTGTATTTACTTGGACATGATTGATCCAAAATATAGGTTTAATATTTTACAACCAATTGATTTTTTTTTAAATTATATACTTCAAGAGAGAGAGAGGGAGGGATGGAGAGTGACAAAGCTAAAGGATGAAGAGATAGAGAGAGAAAGAGAGTGAGTGAGTGATGGGGGGCCAGAGAGGGGGTTGGGAGAGAGAGGGATAGAGAGGAAGGAAGAGAAAGAGGAGGGGAGAGAGGAGACAGGAAGGTAGGAGAGAGAGGGAGATAGAGGAAGGAAGAGAGGAGGGAAGAGAGAGAAGGAGAGAGGGAGAGAGAGAGGGAGGAAAGAAAAAATACATAGAGACATAGAGGTGGAGAGAGAGAGAGTGAGTTACAAGGGAGAGATGGAGAGAGAGTGAGGAGGAAGAGAGCAGAGGAGGGAAGAGAGAAAAGAGGAGTGGAGAGAGATTAAGAGAGAATGAGAAGAGATAGAGAGGGAGACAAAAAGATAGACGAGAGAGAAAGAATGAGAGAGGTAGGGATATAGTGACAGAGTTAGAGAAAGAGAGAGAGAGTGATGGGGGGGGGAGAGACAGAGAGAGGAAGGAAGAGAGAGGGGACTTAATAGAGAGAAGAAGAGAGAGAGAGGGAGAGAGACATGGATTTGGATGGGAAGAGAGAGTGAGGGAAGAAGAAAGACATAGAGGGAGAATGATGGAGAGGGAGATGGAGTGACAAGGGGGAGATTGAGAGAGAGTGAGGGAGAGAGGAGAGTGGGAGGGAAGAGGGAGCGGAGAGAGAAAGTGTATGTTTGGGGGGTGAGGTAGAGAGAGGGAATAAGAAAGAGACACATAGATATAAATATAGATATTATTAAGTATCATAGAACTAGCCTACATCCATATTAACCCTAGATCTATCAATCACTGAGAGGGATCAAATCTCTGAAGTTACAAACCTTTCCTCAAGTTTTGTACTAAAAAAAGATGTTTGCACCTCAAGATATTTCATCCCTATCGATGATTGATAGATCCGGGGTTAAGATATATCTAGGCTAGCTATGTTTACAAGTAAATTTATTTTCTTTTTCCACAAATAACAGGATCTTACACACCAATTTGGTGTTTGTCTTGATATTATTATTATTTAGTTTTAATGATTAGATGTTGACTTGAGTCATAAAGTATTTGTTTGAGAGTGATATTACTTATTTCAAATCTAGCGATTCAACCCCTTACCCTTGAATGCCACTTTGTTATTGAATTTATTTTTCTATCTTTTCATTCTTATTTCTTCTTATCCCCTCACAATTTTTTCATCACTTTGATACGAGACATTTGAATACCTAGAGGTGAGACTAAGCTAATGATGGTCTTGAATAACACTTTAGTGGTAATACAAACTTGAAAAAATGAGAACCTTCCAGCTTGGATGAATGATTATAGATACATTCATAATAAATTTCAAAATTGTGTAACAGTATGAAATGTAGATAATTTAATTATCTTTCCATATATAATATATATATATATATATATATATATAATATATATATATATATATATATATATAACTATGAGAATTTTGAGTTTTCCTATGATTGTTATGTTATTCTTCATGCAATGTATAATGCATATGATTGCATTAGTGCAACCTTTAAGTACATAAATTATGGAATATTAATAGAAAAATGGCAGAGTTCTAGAAAACTAAATGTTTTTGTGCATAACTATTTTTTTTATTTTTTATTTTTGATTTTATATATATTTTTTTAACTCTGAAAACATTTATATCCTTCAAAACATAACGCCTTCTGTTAATGCACTCTAAAAGAACCTTAAAATTATCAAACAATCTTATTTATTTTACACTATAGCTCTTAAAGTCATTTAGTGAACCATATAATTTTTTTCTCGAATGGAATAGAAATAAAAAAGGGATGCATTTCAATATTTCAATGTATGTTAAGAGAAAAATGGATTAAAAATAGTAAACTCCATATATATATATATAGTTCCATGGACAATGGATTTGTTTATAATATCAAAAAATAACATTAAAGGTAAAGATATACATACATTTCCTAAAAATTGATATTTTCATGTATTTGCAGCCCAAACGCCATGTTTTTTTATCTTCAATGTATGTGCGGATCAGCGAATTCAACATGCACATAAGATCCCCCCCAAAAAATAATTTAAACTAAAAAAATTGTGTGCATACTCCTAACACTAAAAAGACATTCATGATCCAAGAAATAAAAGTATGTGTAAATTTCCTATGGGGGCATTTCAATTGGTGATGGCCTTGTTATCAAGTAATATGTAAAACGGGAGATTCAAAGTTCAAACCCCCATGGGTGAAGATAACTAAAAAAAGGTGTGTGAATTACTAGTAGGAGAAGCCTTTTATTAGGGTCTTTAAAACATATAAAAAGTTTGAGGTGGAGTCAAGGTGTAGGGGGAGAAGGGGAGGGATAAATGTGCCAAAATTGGGGAGAGGGGGGGGGAATAGAATTGGGATGCGGAGAGAGAGAAAGCATGGTATGGGGAAGAATGAGTTAGTTAGGTGCAACGAGGGAAAAACAAGTGAGTGAGATTTGAAAAGTGAGAGAGATTGGGAAATAAGGTACAAAGGAAGAGAGTTATGGGAGACACAGGGAGGAAGAGAGAGTCAAGTTTTGAATGGGGTAATTATGAAGGAGTAACTCAGGGAGGGGGGGAAGGCTAGAGAGAGAGAGAGAGAGAGAGAGAGAGAGAGAGAGAGAGAGGGAAATGTGGGAGACATGCAGGATTGAGATTTTGTGTGTGGGTGAGAGTGGGGGCAAGAAATAAAGAGAGAGGAAAAGTGAGAGATAGAAAAATGATGGTGGGAGTGGGGGAGAGAGAATGAGAGATGGGGGTTGAGTGAGGGGGAGAGTATGATAGACATAGAGATATAGAGGAAGGGAGGTAGTTATAAAGTTCTAAGTGAAAGTGAAATATATTGATAATGGGGTTCTTTTGAAATAAGGATTTATGGAGTGGAGAGAGGGATAGAGAAATAGACGGGGAGAGAGAGAGAGAGAGAGAGTAGGGTGGTTGGATAGAGAGATAAAGAAGAAGAGAGGGGAGATAAAGAGATAGAGATATGGAAATAAGAATTTGATAGAGAGTATGTGTGTGTGTGTGATGGGGAGAAGTTGATAGGGATAGTGAGAGAATGAGTAGGAGAGAGGGAGAGGTGGAGATATAGAAATATATGAAGGGAAGGGAGGTAGGGAATAAGAGAGAGAGAAAGAGTAGGGTGGCTAGATAGAGAGATAAAGAAGAAGAGAGGGGAGATAAAGAGACAGAGATGTGGAGATAAGAATTTGATAGAGAGTATGTATGTGTGTGTGATGGGGAGAAGTTGATAGGGATAGTGAGAGAATGAGTAGGAAAGGAGGAGAGGATATGAAGGGAAGGGACGCAGGGAATAAGAGAGAGAAAAACACAAATATACATACATACATACATACATACATATATACATACATACATACATACATACACACACACACACACACACACACACACACACACATATATATATATATATGGAAAAATAGAGCAAGATTATGGGAGATAAAGATACAAGGAGGGGGTGAGATACAAAGAGGGGAGGGAGATAGAGAGGGAACTAGAGGGAAACATATTGAGAAGAAAAGGGAGCTATAGGGAGAGTAAGACATGGTGACAGAGGGTGAGTGAGAAATAGAGAGGGGGGCTAGAGAGAGAGGAGGTGCAGAGAGAGGAAGACTAATAGAGAGGAGGAGGAAGAGAGGCTGGGGGGAGTGATGGAGAGATGAGAGAGAAAGAGAGAATGAGGGAGAGAGATATGGATAGAGAAAATTTGGTTGACGGGGAGAGAGAGAGGGTAGATGGGATAGAGAGATAGACAACACAAAAGGGAGGGATAAAGTGATAGAGATGGATGAGGGATAGAGACAAAATAAGAGACAGATAAATAAATACAAATATGTAAATGGAAAATAGAGAGATATTTGGGTGGAGAGAGAGAGAGAGAGAGAGAGAATAATATAGGGTAGGAATAGAGAGAGGAGGGGATGGTGATTCAGATAGGAGAAAGGTAAGAATATAGAGAAAGTGTTGAAAGGTGGAGAGAGAGAGAGAGATGGTGGCGGAGAGTAGGGGAGCAAAGGGGAGAGTGAGAGGAGAGAGGATCAGAGAAAAAGTTAGAGATTGAAGTGGGATATAACATAGGAGAGAGAAGGGTAAAGGAATATTGATGAAAGAGAAGTATTACAAGTAATGTAAAATAAATGTGCATGAATTCTTGAATGTGTGCTTGGTTCTACCAAGCTCTAACAAACTTGATATGGAAAGAGAGGAATGTAGGTAAGGAATTCATGGTTGTGGTAATTTATCTTAGGAATAGATGTGCATACCTAAAGACACATGCACATTCATAAGTGTGTGTCGACATTAATGAGAACACACATTGTTGGGATGGGGTCCCCTAGGTTAGTTTGGGGTTAAGATAACCCAAATTTTGGTACAATTTTGTAAATAATGTAAAGTCTCCACGATTTGTGGATGCGGAGCACATAGATGAGTAGGAGTCAAAGGGGATTAGCCCCTTGTTTTGGATAAGTTTTGAGTCGGTTTTGAGATTCACCCATTGTCTACAAACCATGGTATTGTATGAAAAAGGACTATAAATAGGTGTGTCTTAGGGAGTAGAGGAGAATAAGGTGAGATAGAAGAGAGAAGGGCGTAGAAAGGCTTAGAAGAAGAATGGCTTTGCAGCTGAGTGAGCAGACCCCTGCATCTCTGTGCACAGGGAAGTTTGAATATGTAATCCTTGAGTTAAACATCAATAAAGACAAGTCTTTGAAGAACTATCGAGTATTTATGTTCATGTTTATTTATGTTATATGTTGTAAATGAATGACTCATTTTATGAAATATTACTCGAATGCTACACAATTCTCTTGAATAAATATTAATAATGTACGCAATGCATGTTTAGATACATTCTTGAATACTCTTTTGATTCCTCTTATGTTTATTAACAATTTAAGGAGATCTGCAAGAACACCAATCTAGGATTTCTTGCTTATGTGTGTAAGCAGGTAAATTGGTCGTTAAATGTTCACAAGGACTGATCTCAGACCTTCGCGAAGTTTGTTTAACAGAGTTGCACTAACGAGCACTAAGAGTTTATCGATCTGCGCAAAGGTAGATCTGAGGCACTGGAAGACATCACACTAGTCTCTAGATGCAGAAAATTGGTTCTTGCATCCCCCCATATTGTTTTGGGTGACATTGCAGCCTACACTAGGTGGGTTCTTTTGGAAAGGGATAGTAGTGTAGGGTTTTGTTGGTTGGCGTAGCTATCTCTGAACCTATGTCAAGACCCCCTAAGCGAAAAAATAGTTGCGCTGCCAAGATCTGGATTTGCTTGAAAGAGATGTGTGATGTCACATCAATGGAATCCAACCAAGAAAGAAATTGAAAAGTGTTTGGATCAAAATATTCATGAGTTCGCGGCGCAAGAAAATAGGAATCTGTGCCTCTCAAAGGAAGCATGGTTGAATAGGTATCTATATATGGAGATATACAAGATCTTCTTCTGCACCTTCCCCATTGAAATATATGAATGATTGGCTAAATTGATAGATATTCAAGGAAGTTGGAAGCTTAATAGTCCTAATGTCTAGAGACAAGAATTAGTGTGACGACAATAAACCTCTAAAAACAATATCACATGGGTTGTCGATCATTGACTCGATCACATTATAGGAGGATTCGTTACAAAATTTTCAGTTGATACCTCAGTTAGCTACAACAAAGTGAAGTGAACATTCTTCATACGACCGCAAGGTAAGTATTTAAGATCATTGAATACTTGAATTAAAATGTTGTTATGTGAAAACGGGTGACGCCATTACCTTGATGTTTGGAGCTACGCGAAGTGGAAAATTCTTTAGAAATCATGAAGGACCAGGACTAAAGTATAGTCCATTGATTAGACCTCCTTCAAGTGATGATGAAGGGGCGGGGCAGCCTGTGCTGTGAAGTGCTATTCAGCTAATCACTCAATGGCTTACTCGAGAAAACCATCCTTCCACTCCGTCTCTGCCTCCACCTCCACCACATAAAACTTCACCCACACCTTCACCTCCACCACCACCATTTAACATGGTGAACATGATGAATATGTCGATCTTCAAAGGCATTGGAAGTGAAGATGCAGAGAAGTTATGGTTTGTTGCAAACACTGTATGGATAGTGCAATAGATTATTGATGATAATATAAAGAAGGCATAATTGGTTACTGATTTGCAGGATCGCGCGCTAACCTGGTACATTAAGTATTGTTTTGATAATCCTCTTTCATTGATAGCATAGACTAAGGTAGATTTAGAAAAAGAGTTTAGTAAGCATAATTCTAACTCACAGTCAATAATTGGATTTAAAGAGATCGTGATGAGGGACGATGAGACACCCTGAGAATTTTATCAGAGGTTGAAGTGTCAGATCAGAGAAGCTAACATGCAGATCACATATAGCCAACATCACGAATGGTTTACAACATCGTTCTTTCCCCACTTAAGAATTCTCTGTCACAACAGACGATAGAAACCCAGGCAGAAGCCTTCAAGATCACAATGAGGTTGCATGCATCACCTATTTAGGATACGAACCTGGGAGTAAAGCAGATCCACTCACAATTAGCAAGCTTATGCCTAGAGTTACAAAGTTTGAAGAAAGACAAGAAGACTAAACCAGAAGTGTGTGCAGAAGTCTGGTGCTTGAAGTGAAATGGCCATGGTCACGATAAAGATCATTGTCCAGTATATGCAAATTAATCTTACAAGAGGTGGGCCAATTCCCCCGAAGCTAGAAGCCCCAGCAGGGATGAGTGCAGGGGCTACGCTATGGTGTGCTATTTATCAGGTTGTTGGACAACATGCAACATCTAATTTCCATAAACTTCAAAAGTTTGTCTAGACACCCCAACAACTGTTCTGTAACTTTTTCAAATAAGTGGGCCACGATGAGTGCCACTATCAAAGCTATGAGCTGATGATGGAAACGACACCTACACACTGAATGCAAGAAAAAACTTGGCCTCCAGATCAAGATGCCAGAGGAGTGCGTAGAGGTTATCAGGGTCAAGGACGAGGACGAGGACGAGGAGGGCCTGGTAGAGGCCATGGTCAGATTATCTACTACAACTGCAGACAACTAGGGCAATATGCATGAGATTACCAAAATCCTACACATCCATGATGTCAATGCCGCAGACAGTTTGATCATACTATAGAAGAATTCTCAGTGCTAACATCTAAAATGAAAGAGAAGAATACATAGCCTTAGCAGCCTATGCGGAATATATAGATGATAAAATCTGAGCCCCATGAAGAAGATCAAAGTGTTAACATTTTTCTATAAGTAGAACGATGACTGGCGCTGATAAGGCTAAACAGTTTGAAGAAGAAGGATGGGTCTGCAAAGTGTTTGGTGTGGAGCCTGATTATCTTTTGTATTCAAAGGTATCGCTACATTGGACCCCAGTTCATAATGGGGTGGCAACGCTGCCCGTAAAATATTCGCTACAAGGGGGGTCTGGGGGGGGGTTGCTAATAATATGTTGCTGCTACAGAAGCAAAGTATGTTGTTGCTACAGAAGCAGAGTATGTTGCTACTATAGAGGCTAGTAAAGAATTTATTTGGTTATAAAGGTTTCTGGATGAATGGCGAGAGAAGGAGGAGTTGGGCAGGTTATACAGTGTCATCCAAAGTGCCATACATGTTGCAAAGAACTCCGGATTTAACTCCAAGACTAAACATATATAGCTTAAGTACCATTTCATACGGTTAGCGTTGGAATATGGATAGTTGAAGCTAGAAAAGATACACATTAGCAAGAATCCTATAGATATGCTAACAAAAGTTGTAACCGGGGAGAAACTGAGAATCTGCTCAGTTTCAATTGGTCTTCAAGTATGATGAAGAAGATGAGAAATAGCCAGGATCAAAGTGGAGTCATTTTCCAATAAATGAAGCAACAATGGAGTTGCTATAATCAATCTCCAAGTGGGAGATTGTTGGGTGTGGAGACCAAATATCTTTTGTATTCAAAGGTATCACCGCATTGGACCCCAATTCGTAATGGGGGCTCCCCGAAGCTAAAAATAGATGTAAAATTTCCTTGTAAAATGTTGTAATTTTGTAGTCAATCTACGTCGTTCATTAGGTGGAGATTTGATGGTAGAAGTTATGTTTAATTTAGGGATTTTTTTCCCTAGAAGGCAACCCCTCGCTATATATGGGGGAGTTGTATTGCGTCTATGTAGATCTGTATTCTGAGTGAGGAAGAGAGAGGAGATTGAGAGTGAAGGGGGAATTACACCGGATCTGCTGTAGGTTGTATCTCTTTAGTTTGTTGGATAATATAAAATGAAGGACCGGTTGTTTCTCCATGGACATAGCCCAAACTGGGTGAACCACGTATATCTGTGTCTCTCTTGTTTTATCTTTTTCTGTGTTTATATTTCTACAATAGTTTATGTATTCCATTGCACTATAATATATAATTTTCTAACAACTGGTATCAGAGCTGAAGGTCTATTTGGCTGATAAACGCGTAGGAGAGAAGGGTTCCTAGTTCGAGTGGGAGAAATGGCAGAAGATGGTAGGTTTAGGGTTAAAAAATTTAACGGCCAAAACTACCAGTTATGGAAGATGCATATGGAAGATTATTTGTACCAAAGAGATTTGTACCAACCATTGAGAGGAAAGACAAAGATTCTGATGAGTACGACAGACACACAATGGGATATTCTCAATAGAAAAGCACTTAGAACAATACGGTTGTGCCTAACGGCATCAGTAGCCTTTAATATTTCAAAGGAAACGACAGAAGGTTTAATGTCAACATTGGCCAAACTATATGAAAAACCCTCGGCCTCAAATAAGGTGTTTCTTATGAAGCGTTTATTTAATATGAAAATGTTAGAAGGTGGATCTATTGTTGATCATTTAAATGAATTTAATACAATTACTAGTTAGTTAAGTTTTGTAGGGGTAACTTTTGATGATGAAGTTAGGGCTTTGTTATTTCTATGTTCATTTCCAGAAAGTTGGAATGGTTTAGTTATGGCCATTAGTAACTTTGTCTCTGGATCTAGTACTTTAAAGTTTGATGATATTTTCGATGTAATCCTTGGCAAGGAAATGCGATGGAAAAGCTCTGGTGAGACATCAAGTAATGCTTTGACTGCAGAGACTAGTGGAAGAAAAATGGAAAGAGGAAAGAGCCGTGGATATAATAGTAAGTCAATAAAAGACAGATTCGAGTCCAGATTAGGGATACTGTGTTGGAAATGTAGGAAGAAAGGACACTTGATGAAAGACAACAAGTATTGAAAGGAAAAGAAGGAGATGTGCAACAAGAAAACCATCATGAAGCGAAGGTGTTAGGTGATGTGTTGCAAGATACTTTGGTTCTTTCTTTAGAAAATATTATTGATGTCTTTGTGGTAGATTCAGGGGCCTCATTCCATGCCACACCTGATAGGAAAAAATTTCATGATTATGTTCAAGGAGATTTTGGACAGGTTCGATTGGGTGACGATAAACCCTGCAAAATCATTGGAATGGGTACTATTTTTATAAAATAGTAGAATGGAAATAAATGGCTATTGAAGGAGGTAAGGCATGTTCCAGTTCTAAAGAAAATTCTTATTTCAATAGGGCATTTGGGAGGTGAAGGCTGTGTGACTACTTTTATAGATAAAACCTAGAAGGTCACTAAAGGATCCCCGGTAATAGCAAAAGGAGAAAAGGTTGCTACCTTGTATTTATGCAATGTTATTTCTAATTATGTTAATGCTTTAACCTCTGTAGGAGAAGATATGGCATTGTGCCATCATAGGCTCAGGCACAGGAGTGAGAATTGGATGCAGATTCTTCACTCAAGAAATTTTTTGCCAAGTTTGAAGCATGTTGATTTAAAATTATGTGAGAATTGTTGTTGAGCCTCAAACCTGCACTCATTTACCCATCCTCCCAACAACCTTTTTCCTACTTATCTCCTTCTTTTGTCATCATTTCCTTCATCAAATTGTTCAATTCATTGCATTATAGGACTTTTTAACATGATTTGCTAACTATGCTAATGGTTGATTGTTGGTTTAGATTTTTGGTTCAAGTACAACAATTCCGCAGCTGTTACAGGTTTCCGCAGCTAAGCACTGATTCCGCAGCTGATCCCAGATTTCACAGTTATTTTCTTGTTTGATATGATCCAGGTGTCTTCTAGAGAAACAAGCCACATGGGCAAGTTTGTATGACTGTGTACATGGTATGTGTGCTATCGGTTCAGCCAAACTGGCCAACGACACCCCTGGTCAACGCGGAGATAGCTTGGGTCAAACAGCAAGGTTGCAAACGGTGGCACGGCTCTGTGTGTTCGGTTGGAGCACGTAAGTCACAGCCGGCTTCTACATTAGCCACGACGATTGCAGGGGACCATAATCCAACACCAGATTTATTAGACCACGATGACCGTTCCCTAGATCTGAGCTCGGTGCTGCTGGACGTGTCCTTTTCCTAGCTGTTAGTTAGCTTCATTTACGCATAAGACAGTTGATGTTTTCGCTATAAATAAAGTGTTTCCATACGCTGAATAGTTAGTCTGATGTGGTTTAATACTTTGTTGTTATAAACTCTGTTTTGAAGACCTTTTTATAAAGCGTTTTACGCTTCCCACTGTGTTTACTATGAGTTGATTTAATTTGAAGAAGACAGTTTTGTTTCTATCCGTGTAGCTGATCTTTTAATTGGTTGAAGTGGATGGAGGGCCCTTGTCTGCTACAACCATTGTACAATAGCCTTTGAATTTCCTTTTCTGCATTTCTTTTTCTTTACTTGATCATGTATATTAATGTATAGTTTTGAATTATGCTGTTTTGTATTTCTTTAATCTTCATGACTGATCAGTGTGTTTTTACAGCTTTGATTAGGAGCCCGGGACAGTGTGCTTTTACTTCTTTTTAACACTAGTGGTATCTGAAGTGTCTTACCTCAACTGCTAACTTTTTGCTGTGATTTTCATTAGTTACTTGATTAGCTAGTTTCTTTATTTGGTTTACTTTATATAAGTTTTATCAAGATGCTAATCTCTTAATGGTTCTGTTTATCATAATGCAATAATCTTTATGGGACCAAAATATTATCTAACTGCAACTTGATTTATTTAGTTTTTAGACTCATATTGCCAATTCACTCCTAACTCTTCTTTTTCACATGATCAATTCAGCTAAAGGCAGAAGGTTAAGGAAGAATACGTAGTGTGATTTGTCATTTAAATTTTGGATTCCTAGAGTAGTGCTTTTGCTTTCAGCAGAGTTAATGTAAATATCATTTCCATTTCTAACAACAGTAAGGGTATTGGACTAGTGCCATTAGTCTTTCATTTAATTCTTTGCTTTCATTTGATGCTTTAGTTTCATTTCAAGTCATTATTCAAGTTTTCTCTTTAAAATTTAAGAAGCATTTAGAAATCATCACATACACACACATTCACTCACTTGTTTATAAATTCATCACATCATATTAGGAATATAATTTAGACATAAAGTAAAAACGACAAAAAGAACTAGGAAAGGCTACTTAAGTATATATTGTACACTTCACTTCATCAGCTTACGAGCCCCGGGTTGACAATTTATGATAGCAATTTAGACAACACTAAATTGACCAATCATTTTGGCGCCGTTTCCGGGGAAGTGAAAATTGGGTAGCCAATTCTAAAAAAAAACAAAACAAGAAAATATCAAGAAAGGAAAATTAATAATCTCTCAAATTATGCTCTCCTCTTGCACCAAGAGTGAACTGGAGGATTAGAAAACAGAAAGTTATCGGTTTAATAGTTCCTTGAGTATGCTCTCTTCTTGCCCATAGAGTGACCTGGAAGATCAAAAAGAGAATTATTACCCTATCTTGAAAGAAAAAATAAAAATGATATGCATAGAGCAAGAGATTCTAGGGGAAGGTTTTTAGCTGAAGCTAGAAGTTCGATTTTCACAACTCCATCAACTTCAAGAAATAGGCAAGAGACACCTTCATCATCTCCAACTCATACTCCCAGCTCTAGGATTCCTGGAATCCAAGAGGCAGTAGCAGACTCTCCCATACCGCCTATTGAATCCGAAAGAGATTCTTTCTTTTCTTCCACAAGGGGACAAATTGTAATTGAAGAAATAGAATCACCCGAAGAAGAAGGAGAAATTCTTCCTCATTCACCCTTATTAGAGGAACCAGAGAATTTTGAGGTCTCTGAAGAAACTACCATGGCAGAAGAAAGAGAAACTGGACTAGGAGGAGGTAGAGGTAGAGGTAGAGGAGGAGGAGGAAATAATGGAGGAGGTAGAGGTAACAATGGAGGAAATAGGAATGGAGATGATTCATTTGGATTTCCCATAATCGATGATGATGACTCTCGAGCCACAATGAAAAACATTTCTCCATCCGTCCTCCCAAATTTTCATGGATCAAGAAATGAGGACCCTGAGGCATTTCTATTTGAGTTTGAGGTCATATGTCGAACTTATGATTATATGGAAGATGCTCAAAAACTCAAACTGTTTCCTTCAACATTGAAAGGAGAAGCATTGAAATGGTTCATGGGATTACTCACTCAATCCATTAGGTCTTG